>JAECUM010019422.1:0-35053 GCA_016617855.1 Megalonaias nervosa | reverse complement strand
ATATATTGCCTGCTTTCTTGTTAATCATGTGCTAGCCATTCTCTTCGGAAAGGAGTTAATAAGAAAATGATTATGACCTTCGTTAGATCTTTTCCTAAAAAAAACTAATATTGAATGGTTCAACTACCAGATGCACAGCTCCGTTTAATATTCCTTGTACGATTTTAGTGTGTCTTTCTTACAGGCTGAAACATTTCTTGCAAGCAACATTTGGCTTCAGGTATGGCTAAATTAAGCTTGTAAACATTGAATTTTGTCGTCTTGTTTATCAGGAAAAAAACACTAAAAGCACAATAAGAAGCAAACTGATATTTTAGAAAAGTACGAAAGAGTACGCAAGTAAACTATTACATAAAACATGAAATTAGTCCAAAAATTAAAGACTTTTTTCTCTTTTTTCAAGCTTATAATTGGATACTAATTTGAAGGTATGTGATAAGAATGAATCAAATGGAAATTCTGTTGAAGGACGTCTTCCCTGCTTGGCCTGTATGGTACATAATCTTAAAACCTGGCAAAGCCAATTCAGCAAGCAAATCAGGCCATTAAAAACCACATTGAACTTTTTATGGTATGTGAATGTGAAAGCACACATGATAAATGTGAAGGCATACATGATAAAAGCGAGTGAAGGCACACATATAATTTCATGAGTAGACATACAACAGTGTTTAGGAAGCTGTACTTTAAGCGACCAAGAGCGTCTGGAGTACTTTTCCAAAGCATCATGATCGCTGTGTATGTCTAACGTCAACGAGAGAGAGAGAGAGAGAGAGAAGTCTCGTAGTCGTTTTTAGACAGAAGCACCCATACGTCCAAGCGTGACCATCTTTAACCGCAATTGTTGGACTTTTTACATTTGAACACAATATTCATTTCATGATTTTTTTTGACATTTTGAATTAGACATAAAATGAATACAACTGAAAGCAATATGTATGACATTTGATAAAACTCTACTCCTTAAAGTGTCGCCCCTAATTTGAGCTAATAAGATTAATAATGAAAATTTGTACAAAAGTTATTTTGAACTGACCCTTTAAAATGCCCCATGTGTTTGTGCCTGACTGGAAAAGGGTGTCCACGGAGAAAATTACATCAGTCTATCTAATGCAAGTTGCTGTCTATCCCACCATGCACCGGAATCGTTTACAACAGTAGCTTCATAGTGTGTACATTTTGTATCTTTTTCGATTAAGACGGGTACACCATTCTTCTCTTCTGTTTTGCAAGAAGGTACTAAAGACTGCCCCATATTGTTGGACAAACCATTATATTTTCATCATATGTGCCCTGTTTACCTTTCTGCTATTATGGTAAAACTTTAGATAAACATATATAATGATATGATTACAAAAAACAAACACCATGAAATTACAGAAACATGCTGAAAATATTTAAGGTAAGGATACATTTTTAGGGCTTTAAGCCTGTTCTTGCAGTTGAAATAGGTGAGTTTTAAGAGCGCCCTTGAATGAGATCACTGTGTCTTTGTGTCTAAATTCAGTGAGCAATTCGTTCCACGTTGCTGGGCCCTGGTATGCAAAAGAACGTTGTCCATATGACTTCATTTTCATAGTGGGAATAATGAGAATACAATTGTCAGAAGAGGATCTTAAGTATCTTGCTGGTGTGTACACATGGGTGAGGTCAGATAGGTATGTTGGACTGGAGCCCGTCATTGAAACGTAGCACAGAGAACAAATTTTGTGTTTGATTCTGGATCAAATGGATAGATAATGTAGGGTACAGAGCGGAGAGGGGGCTCTCATCGTGGTACTCTAAGGATGATCCGAGCAGCTGTGTTTTGAACTTTCTGAAGTTTCTGGAGTAGATATTGAGATGAACCAGACAGAATACGTTGAAAAGCTTGATTTGATTCAGTCTCTAAATAATCATTTACAAAATTCCTGAATGACAGAAAAACAAAATTGAAAAGAAATTGAAAGGTCCAAAATTGCTTATTTTGAAAGCAGCCTCTAGTTAGTTCTATTGTCTAACGAATCCGATTTTGTCAGATTCTCCTCAATTTATGAATCCTTGGGCCCTGCTTCAGTATGGCAGTCGGCTAAAATAAGACAAGACATGTACTTTATTATGTAGGTAGACTATGGGCAGCTGTTCCTCGAAATATGTATTCAATGGATATGTATAGAGAGACTTGATACATCATATTTGGTTGCATGTCCTTATATGTCGAGTTTCAGAAACCCTTTCTGGGATGTTTTGACTGACAATTTTCTACTAAACCTACACCTTACGTTATTCAACGCAGAAGATGAGCCAAAACTGCTATATATTCTAGATAAAAGATTACCAGTGGGTGTAAAATGACAAAGAAAACTCCAGATTATTTGTTCAGCATGCAGCATACTTTGTCACGCAGCGAGCTGCTATGTTCTAAAATTAGATGCAGAATTTATTGATGGATGTAATATAAGCATTTGAGTCTAATACTCTATTTTATAGCATAGACTAACTTTGTTATATTATTCGTACTACATACATCTTTTATCATTCTGCATAAATTAATAATATAGTTTCTACGGCTTATTGTTGACTTTCTCCCTATGAGGCTAGGCTGTTTTGTTTGCCTATAACTTGCATTATTTGTGTATTCTAGTGTTTATCATTTGTTTTAATGCAAGTTTTATGATCGGAATCAGACCGCACCCGTGACCTAGTGGTTAGAGCGTCCGCCTTGGATGCAGTAGGTCGCGGGTTCATATCAAAGACTTGTAAAACTGGTACTAGCAGCTGCCTCACTTGGCGCTCAGCATTAAGAAGTTAGTCTTAGGACTGGTTGGCCTGGTGTCAGGATAATGTGACTGGGTGGGACATCATGATGCCCCAGTGCTAGACATAACTGTAAACTGCCATACTGCAGACATCGTAGCGATATGACTGAAAAATTGTTAAAGCTACGTTAAAAATCCAAATCACACACACACACACGCTAAAAATTGTTAAAGCTACGTTAAAAATACAACACACACACACACACACACACACACACACACACACACACACACACACACTTATGATCGTAACCAAGTGATTTATTTTACCTAATTATCATCCCATGTAAATAAAGATATTGATGATGTTTGACTTTGTTCCAGAAAAAAATTATGTGTAATTTGTGTCAATGATGAAGGCTTGTTATTGTATAAACCTTCACGTTTACCAACTAAATTCCATATTACGAAGTTGCAGCACAACTCGTGTGAAACAGCAATATCGCGATTCCCAGTTTCTTTAAATATTATTTGCTGGTGTAAATTATTACAGCTTCCGTATGTAATCACCATGTTTGCCGTTATTTCCTCATCAGCTTTACATTATGCTCCACTGGTATGGTTTTGGATGCAAGCCATCCTTAATTATTATTAAATCTGCAACATGGCTGTCGATTTGATGTCACTTCTTCAGTCATAATTCTCGAGGGACTACTTTCACGTCTTGTCTGAAGCCCAACGTTATTTCGACTATAATTAGTTAAAATGTAGGATATTAGCAAACTTAATCGTTAAATATGTACAGAGTAGTCCAATAGTCCGTCTTTACATGAACATATACCATGGAAATACTGGTATTTAAACACGAAACCACTAGTCTCATGATGATTTTTTTTTTCTTCTGTTATGATTCCTTTGTGACTGTTGTTAAGCCCTTGTTAATAACCATAAATTCTACATTTGTTGAAAAGTTCGTTGTTAAACTCCCTATTGTCGAGGATATTCAAGCTACATGTATTTTATAAATACTACAAACTCTTTAGTCTCGAGGATATTTAGGTTTTTAAACTTTATTATTTGCGCGATATAAAAATGACAAAAGCATATTTGTATAATGCCGATGAAATAAATATATTTATTTTTTTCCTAAGATTTTGATAAAAGTTTTCCTTTCCAGCCTAGACGTTCATGGCAACCGTTTTTATTTACATATTATTCCCATCCAGGAAGCTAGATCTCTATATCCTTCCTTGATTCCTCTCCGTAATTTCTGGGGGCGGGGTTCATTGGGTGATATATTTTAACAATTTATGTGTTTCACAATAAATCAGATCTTCGTTTATTATATGCAGTAAAAAACAAAAATGAAAGCCAACTCACAGAACGGATACAAATTTCGTTGAAGTAAAATTATACAACAATTAATAATCAACCTAATGAACTAAGCAAGATTACATGTTTCTTATATAGCGGGGTGAAGGCTAGCTAGTGCAAAGAATGACCGTGCAACGGGTCTCGAGACCAAATCGATCCAATTTATTGCGCAATCAAGTTATGAAACTAGGAGACGAGGAACGCTGATTTCGTTGGTTTAGTGGGCGGTTTTTGTTCGTCACTGCCAATGGTACCATGTATTAACTGAGTTTTAAGGTTTATTATGAGAACAATATTTTCTAAAATAAGACTTAATAGGTCTCCACATATCAATTAATCCATAAGTATTAGATCGTCAAAGCCGCTCCATCTTATCCAACGGCCCATTATCACAGTTAATTACGTGTTGGAATTTCGAGTTAAAGTGCGTATAAGTTTCCTCGTTTAAAAACTTGATGTGCATAGACTTTCCTGCCTAACTGTTTTTATAGAATCGCTCTAGGCTGCTAACCCTGTCCTTAATGCATTCTACGTAAAACGTTTAACACATGCTTTATTTTCCAGCCTAGATGTTCATAGCAAACGTTTCAATTTATATATGTATTCCCATCCAGGAAGCTTATCTCTATATTTGTCTCAGATTTTTCTTCGTAAAAAAGTTTTTATAGTCTCGCTCTCGGTCGGTAACGCTGTCGGAAATACATTTTCAATAAGACGTTTAATTGTAACATTAACGTTCTTTCACCATAAATTTTATTAAAACAAAAAACATGTTAGTTACATAAGTACTGCGTTATGTAATTCCAACATTAAAGGCTGTCCTAATACAAGTTTCATTATGTAGTTTGTATATTAAAATTGATTGATTCAATTGTTTGTCCGTCATTTACTTTACTTTGCGTTATAACTTGCATAAGAATATTTTTAAGATGACGTGCTCGTTATGGATTTATTCTAAATTTTAAGTTATACTCGATTCCTTGGCCTTTTTTTAATGAATAAAAAGTGTTAATACATGCCTAACATTTCCATTTCCAGATTTACGAGACAGCTTTTAGCTTTCTTGTTCTTGTAACAGTAAAATGATCCCATCTTCATGAACTTGTCCTTTCTCCGCTCTTCCTTTAATTCTGTTTCACAAATCACCCCATCCCTATATTTATCTTTCTTAATATTATCCCCCTGTCTTTCATCCTTCCTGCCTAATTTTATTTTGTCTTACCACCTGTCTTTCTGTCTATTCCTCCACCGGTGTATATCCTGACGTCTAAGATTCATGAATCATTCATGTATGTAGAAATTATGCATATATAAACATTACTAAAGATGTCCATGATTACCCGCTACCCTATCCCCGAAAAAACTCTCGCGAGAATCTAATCATGGATAAACACCAATACTAGTTTCCAATTCCACTGAGCCTGACCTGTGATTTTAATAACATAAAAGATAACATCTCCGAGGCCGACAATCTAGTTCAAATTCTGTTATAGAGTGTTACTTCGGCTTCGTTTAAAACTCATAAATAAATATACGTTGCTTCATTGCACAGTAATCTTTATCAATTTTTAAATATGAGATATAGAAAAAGGGTATGATAAAGAGGTAAAAGGTCACTTCAACAGAAATCTAAAATTAAAACATCATGTATACGGGAGTATAATCAGACTGTCTCTGAACCGGATTCTGTTTCACATTTGCTTTGCATTTTCAAAAATGCATCTATTTATTTTCGTCTTTTTTAAATTGATGCTTGGTTGGTTGGATCATTGTTTTTTTAATTTTCCTTCCTTTAATAGCTTGTTCACTTCATTGACTTAATGGTTAATGCACAAGACATCCTAATAAAGTGTCAAAAACTGGACACATATGTCAGTTCAGAATGTTCAAAACGTTCAAATTAATTTTATTTGCAGATGAATCACAGCAGACAGAATCAACACAAAAATCTTGATTAATTCACTTGGTCATTAGCCATTTATGGATTGAACAGAAAAGATTGATATATATACATATATACGACAGACTTATGCTTAAATAAATATGTCAGGCGTATTCCTATTAAATATAATGAATATTAGCATAATTCGCGTTAGCATTTGAAAGTATTTTTATAATAAAAATTGCGCCAGAATATGCTCTACATAAAATGTCATGTGAAAAACTTACTCTCCATTCAGCAAGCATCGTCTGCTTTTGTTCTAAACTTCAAACACTTTTCTCAGTGTAACATGGAATCTTATTTTAAACTGCTTTGATGAAAATATGTAACAAATGACTTTGTTTACTACTCATTAGAATACAAATATTGCATGCCTTAAAATCTATGCGTTTTTCTTTGCAATATTTTGGCTCCACTGGTGTTTCTATTTCTTCAATCACATGTTTCCAAGAGAACATAAAATTCATATCATCTGGAAGAACTATTTTGTCTGACTTGTTTCCCTTTTCGCCCTCAATAGGAGTAAATGATTTCCTGAACGAGGAAAGAATCAGACACTAGCTACGAGTATAAAAGAATCAGACACTAGCTACGAGTATGAAAGTATCAGACACTAGTTACGAGTATAAAAGTATCAGACACTAGCTACGAGTATGAAAGTATCAGACACTAGCTACGAGTATGAAAGTATCAGACACTAGCTACGAGTATAAAAGTATCAGACACTAGCTACGAGTATGAAAGTATCAGACACTAGCTACGAGTATGAAAGTATCAGACACTAGCTACGAGTATAAAAGTATCAGACACTAGCTACGAGTATGAAAGTATCAGACACTAGCTACGAGTATGAAAGTATCAGACACTAGCTACGAGTATGAAAGTATCAGACACTAGCTACGAGTATGAAAGTATCAGACACTAACTACGAGTATGAAAGTATCAGACACTAGCTACGAGTATGAAAGTATCAGACACTAGCTACGAGTATAAAAGTCTCCTAATATACTCTTTTTAAGATGATGCTTAACAATTAAAAATAATTAATACTAGACCTGAAGAAATATGTAAACCAGAGTGCATAGTATTTTTTCTCAGTAGATAATGTGTTGATTCGCACTTTCAATGATTTTCTGCGAGGAAGTTCCTGGAAGAGGTGATAACTAAAGGTTTGGGGGTTTGGGTAAGGGTAGGGTTTAAATTTCTTTTACTAAAGTTTTGAGGATTATTTTATGAAGCATTTACGAAGTTTGTAATCAGTAGCCTTCGTATAACTTAAGTGTGAAATATTATTCTAGCTAGGTTTTCTTCCCCGAATACATGCCCATTGACTTTAATCCTAATATTTATATTTTACCTCTTAATTTTGTTTTAATAGCATTAGCATTGAATCCGGTAGAAGCTAGATATATGTTTACACTGATGATTGCAACTTGATCTTAATCTGATACGTGGAACTTTTTCCACTCAGATAAGGTACAATGGAAATGAACGAACGAGTTAAGCTTAATACTTGCAGTAAAATCGCGTCAGGCGTCTGGTTCGTGATAAGACTATTTCATTAGTAAAATGAACTCCAGTCTGGTTTTTCTGTGTTATGCTGTATCTTATACCAGAAGAGGACGTGGTAAATACATACGTACATAATTCAGTGCTATCATCACAAGACACATTCATTCAGTTCGTATTCTTCTATGGCGCGGCAGGCTATGTGCCGTATTCTGATAAAGCCAACAAAAAGCAATTCGGATAAAACAGTTTAGACATGAAAAACTAACCTGTCTGCAGATGTAGAGCCAGTGAAACTGCTTTAATTGCTTCTGTTAGAAATGACATGGATACAAAGACGTTGATGAAGTACATCCAAAAATAGAAGACAATCATATGCAAATTGATATTGGTTTCTTTAGGAAAACCGCGCGTTTTAGGCAGAATCGATCTGACCTTTAGATGCTTGGTAAGATTAAAACTGTTTTCTTATGGTAATAAAAATATAAGATGGGAACGTAAAAGGTAGGATGGGTTTGTTAATCTAATTATAGTCTATGAAGATTAGGAAAGCGATATAGCCTTTGCTTATTTGGAGTTTATGCAAAAAAGATTGTGAGAAGGAAACTTCTGTGCATGAAACTCCTAAAAAATGCAATGAAATTTTTTGGTTGAATTATGCGATATAAAATAAAAGTCAAACAAAGGAAAAGAAGGGATTCAGTTAAACATTTTTACAGATTGCCAGCATTACTAAGAGATACAAACTTAAAACAGATAAAGTATAACCATTGCTAGACAAAGGAGTTAGCGAAGGCGATGATAAATCTTGCACATTCCTTCTATTTCCTACCTATTTATACCAAAGGACGAAACAAATAAAATATTTGTGGCTTTCCACCCAATATAAAATGTAGTTAGATTGTTAGACACACCGCCTTTTCTATACTGTTGAGCAAAGAAGGCAAATTTTAAAATTGGTTTACTGAAAATCCTTGCTTTCAATAACGTTAAGTCTATTTCGGTTAGACCCATATCATTGAACACATAGTCACATGTATGCTTATTTCCTTGGACACCAGAACGTTCACATAATAATAATAATAATAATAATAATAAGAAGAAGAAGAAGAAGAAGAAGATGCGCTAGAGATGCTTTGGAGATTGCGTTGAGGCAGAAAGCAAGGAGCCCAGGAAAGTACGTCAAACAGTGAGATGACCTCCTACTCCAAATATATAACAAGGACCGTCTCGATGAGATTTAAGGAAAGACTGATTATCAGCACGGAGAGCGTCCAAAGAGAATATCTGAACTGAGAGAAACGGCAGTGCATAGAACGTTTGTAAGAGAAACTGGAGACGGACTAAAAATGGGTGAACTATTGAAAGAAACACAATAATTAATAACGTCAGCGCAAATTCAAGCACGCAGGTGAACAGGTGAAATTAAGTGTTTTAAAAAAAACGTAAGGCGTCCTACCAGATTATAGATCGTATAAGTATGGATGAGAGAAGTAACATGTACCGCACGTTAGTCCAATTGTTTGAAGCCAATTTGCACAAACTAACCCTAGTTGTACAGTGACAGCTGTCACGGAAATATGGTTTTGAATGTAAACACAAGTACAACGTGATAATCTAGCAGAATGTCAACATTCTGACATCCACAGGAAACTAAAATGGCACTGAGTGAAAAGGAGGAACCTAACCTACATTATAGGTACATCATTTTTTGTAAACCTGCGACAGTTGTACTTGAAGTACTAAACATAAATCAATGCAAACTATCGGAGAGCCTCAAGACCTTGCTGCAGAAAGCTGCATCATGTCAAAGGTTCTTGAGATCCAAAATCACTGTAAGTATTCTGTAAGTATTGGGCTGGTCATGTCTGCCGTATGCCTGATGAGCGCCTCCCAAAGAGACTGTTCTATGGGGAACTCGCTGAAGGCAAGCGTTCCCGAGGAGGCCAAAAGAAACGGTTCAAGGACACGCTCAAAGCCTCCATGAAGTCCTGTGGCATTGACTCAGACAGCTGGGAGCAGCTTGCCGAAGACCGCGCTGCTTGGCGTCACCAGATCAACTCAGGCGCAGCTGCATTTGAAGAGCACCGGATCAACGAGGCCAAGCAGAAACGCCAGCAGAGGAAGAACAGAGCCAGCGCCGACCTTCAGTCCATCCAGCCCCCGGCAATTCCCTGTCCTCATTGCCGTAGACTCTTCAGAGCACAGATTGGCCTCACCAGCCATCTGCGCACTCACAGACCAGCCCAGATCTGAAGTCATGGTCGTCTTCGAGACCGAAGGACGAACATCATCATCAAGTATTCTGATCTAATAAAATAAAATGACCAATCAAGAATGCCATCAAGAAACTTTGGTAGATGCTACTACTACTTCTACTACTACTACTACTATTACTACTACTACTACTACTACTACTACTACTACTACTACTACTAATAATAATAATAATAATAATAATAATAATAATAATAATAATGATAATAATAATAATAATAATAATAATAATAATAATAATAATAATAACGATAATAAAGATGATAATAATAAATTCTATATCCAACAGATGTAATGTTTTGTTCTTGTTTATGGGAGTGATTGGGGTGGGGTGGGTAGGTTGTTGAGATAAATTAATCATATGAATTAACTGAAGTTGTGAAAATAAGACTCCATTGTTTAACTTTTTTTGAGACAACTCCTGGAATAAGGTATTTTACTTATTCCCGGTTGAATTTGACAAACAGATTTACAGCAAACGCAATATTCAAGGATCAAAGTGTTTTACATTATTCAAGACGAAGTAATGTTATGTCTTTACATGGAACTAATTCGCATGGCTTTGTTTTCGGAGATTACAGCTTTAAAAAGCTGACTAATTTATTGAGCCATACTTGTAATGTTGTATTGACAAAAGAAACATATTTATGTGATCATAAAGATTATTTAACGACAACATTAGTTTGAAATGCTGAATTCAAAGTTCTCTTTTCCACATTTGTTGCGTGATATTTCAGCTAGTTAATGTATTGATGTGGATGCTTTCTGCATAATTCCATGAAGTGCTTCAAGAAAGATTGATGGTTTTTAAAAAATATTTTCTTGATTAAAGATTACTGCTGAATAGAGAAACGCAAGCTCTCAGATAAGATGATTTACACATTGAAATTTGACCTTTACACAGGATAATAAACGTTTAACCAGATATTGCCTTCGGGATTTACTTATTTTGCACAGCGTTATTTATCCTAGCACATATTAATGTTTCACTTTTCCTTGAAAAAATTAAATACGTTTTTTATCGTACATCTAACAACCTTGTTAACATACATAATTGAGCATCATACTCCATTGTAAGATACACTCTTGCACATATTGGAAAATAATGCCTTGCATTTCATACTCCATCGATACACTATTGAGAATCATACTCCATTGAAAGATAGACTCCTGCATATCATACTCTATTGAATGATATACTTTTGAGCATCATAATACATTGTAAGATAAACTCTTGATCATCAGACTCCATTGAAAGATAACTTTCCATCATACTCCACTGAAAGATAGCTCTTGCACATTATACTCTAACTCTCCATCATACTCCATTGAAAGATAACTCTTGCACATTATACTCCAATGAACGATACACAATTGAGCATCATACTACAGTGTAAGATACACTCTTGGGCATCATATTCATTGAAAACTACACACTAGAGCATACATATAAGCTTAGAATAGTATTTTATAACGTAATTGAAATGTGTCGCATAGACATTTTATATACAGTATAGGTAACTGGTCAATTGTATTAAATATCTGCAATGCGATTCATACATATGCCGGAGAATACGCGCCATTTTCAAATATAACTTCGTTTGTACCGAGTCATGTATCCTCTAGGCTGGTAAGCATCGTTTTTACTAATAAATAAATTTAAAGAAATAGTTTTGTCATAAAAGAAAGCCCCCCAAAAGTTTTGGTTCCAGGGCAAGTATGCGCGATCAAGCGAGAACTATCTCCAATATATTATTTCTAGAACACTTTGAACGTTTTTACCAAGCAAAACGGAACCAACTAACAAACTCACACCAGTAAAACTTCTTTATCCTTACCTTGTTCGTACATGATAAAAAAAACTTCCGTTATCTTAAATATTTTCTTTCCTCTTTATTCCACAAGTTTTGTTTTATGTATTATTCTTTTATCTTGTAATTATTTTATTTATTTATTTTATTTGGTCAGCTTGACTTATTTACTTTTCTTATCGCCAAGGTTTTACCAGCGAAACATAGTAGTCAAGTTTCACCGAAGGCCTATGAGAGATTATCGTAGATTATCGTATCTTGAAGAGATTGAATCCAAATGAAGTGATGGCCACTACTATCAAATTAATGTAAAATAACCTATTGACAGACTTTATAATTTAGCTACTGAAGAAATAAAACAAAACAACGACAACCCCCAAATCATCTGACCGTATAGGTATAGACCTAATATATAGATGTATCAGATACCCATTATACCGACCATGAATTCAGAGAAGTGTACCCATGAACAATACTGGCTTCGCTGTGCTTCTATCTTACCAACTGAAATGCATGATTGTATGATCTACATTATACTAAAACTGTAAGTTGTTTCAGCGGTACTGGATATTTCAACAGCCTAATTTATTAACATAGTTCTGTCGCAAACTTTCTGCAAGTTCAACTATGACAAAAAAAATATGGATATGTGTATATAAAGCGACTGTTGTCTATATCACTGTATGGGTATGTGTATCTAATATGACTGCTTTCTGTGTCACTGTGTATGAGTATGGGCATGTTATCTAAAATGACTGCTTTCTGTGTCACTGGGTATGGGTATTGGTATGTGTATCTAATATGATACACACGTAAAATTATTGATTTTTGTGTCACTGTGTATGTGCTTGGGTACGTGTATCTTAAACGACTTCTTTCTATGGTCACTATGTATGGGTATGAGTATGTGTATCTAAAACGACTGCTTTCCATGTTACTTGGTATAGGTATGGGTATGTGAATGTGTATCTAAAATGGCTGCTTTCTATGTCACTGCCACCGATATTGTAGAGACATCAGTTTTTGCTACCTACAGACTTTCTGTAACAAAAAGTGACAACAATTTTGTTTTCTTTTATATATAACAGAGTATGGATCTTTCCATGAGTTAAAATGGTTCAACGTTGTTAAAGTCCATCGAAATATCACTTTACAGCATTGATCCCCATAGCTCACAAGAAAGGATTTCATTTTAAAGGAAAAACATATGTTACGAATATGTAATTAACCTGCTTGTGTGTTAGTTTTAAATTCTTTTTTATTTTATTTTTGTTTCATTACATTTTATTATAATGATAATTTTCATTGGATTTGAATCTCTTTTGGAAAATTCACTTGACCTGATTAGAACATAACGGTTGCTTTGTCACTATTTTTAGTTCACCTTGGTTGAGACGTTTGTAAACATTGAATGAAAACGATTGGCTATTACCAAGGTCATGTTCGGCCCACGTGTTAACTGAGTTGTAAACAGCCTTTCTTTTTTAATTTATTTCCAGTGTAGGAATCTGATTCTTAGATAGGGCTATTCTTGCCTATCTGATAATTGGCATTTTTTGGACTGCTCTGTTCAAATTAGTGATCACGTCGCCCCGTCACATGAGCCACTACGTGATCTGAAATCGTGGGTTGAAACAGACGCTCTCTAGTAGATTTATCAGTCGTATCAAACACCTTTAAGAGCTCTATGTGTTTTTTTTTTTATTGTTGATGCCAGTTTGTTCTGAAGTTCATCTATTTTGGGGGATTTAATAGTTTATATTCTCTAGGAAACTATACAAGTGCTCCTCTTTATAAAAATTCTGGTACAAAGACATTCAGTGGAAATTTATTCTGGAATTCTAACGGGAACATTATAAATTCTGATTCAAAGAGGAACTGTTGCTTTCTGTTCAACGACCTCATCTCACGTCATCGCCTTCCATATTGGAACTTCATCGAGATTCGAACCTGGATTCAATTAGAACTGTTTCGTGATAGGACTTATATTTTTCAATTCTAGAATTAATTTTTGGACTATTTTCACACACCATAAGTCCTATTTCATATTTTGATCTTGTTTTCTAGGGAAATAAATTATTTTGTTATAAAGTACAACGCTTGTTGACTTCACTCTTTTCTTTTGTTACATTTGTACCAGCCTACACGTAACAAGAGAAAATTCGGGGCTCGTCCGGGAAATATAAATTTTGGCTAAAATATTTCAGAAAATTGTTTTCTGAAAATTAAATTCCCCTAGTTTTTTAAATCCCAAGTACTATTTCACATTTTGCTTGTAATCTTTAGTGAAAACAACAGGCTTTTTTCACAATGTCATCAAAAGTGGAGACTTTTTTCCTAGTCCTACTCAGGAGCAGTTGGATAGTTTGAAAAAAAAAAAAAGATGAATTGCTTGAACTTGCCAGAAAATACGATCTTTCTGAAGCAAAATCTTCCTTGACGAAGCAAGAAATTAGAAACATTTTGATTCAGTATTTGGTAGAGAAGAATGTTTTCGATAAAAATGTTTTGGCTTCGGTCAGTAAGTCTGTATCAGACTAAGACATAAAAGTAATGGAATTAAAAATGAAATACAAGATGGAATTGGAGTTAAGGAAGCTCGAGCTTCAGAAGGAGGAAAGAGAGAGAGAGAGAAACAATTGCAGTTGCAATTAGAAGAGAAGCAATTACAATTGCAATTTGAGAAAGAGGAGAGAAAGCGAGACAGGAAAGAGATAATGATAAACAAATGAAATTGCAATTTGAAAAAGAGGAGAGAGAGACAGGAAAGAGAGAATGATAAACAAATGAAATTACAATTTGGAAAAGAGAAGAGAGAAACAGGAAAGACAGAATGATAAACAAATGAAATTACAATCTGAAAAAGAGGAGAGAGAGAGACAGGAAAGAGAGAATGCTAAACAAATGAAATTACAATTTGAGAAAGAGAAGAGAGAGAGATGCAGAAAGAGAAGGATGAAAGGGAATCTCAAATTAGAATGAAAGAAATAGAGCTGGCAAGTGAAAAGCACATTTCCACTTCACATACAAATTCAAGTTTTGACATTACAAGAAATATCAGGTTAGTGCCCCCTTTTAGAGAAAAAGAAGTAGACAAATATTTTCATCGTTTTGAAAATGTTGCGGAAATATGAAATGGCCAGGGGAGCATTCGACTCAATTACTACAATGTGTACTAACTGGTAAAGCTAGTGATATTTAACATTCAAGGTCAGTTCACCAAAGTGCTGACTATGATGTAGTTAAGGAATGCATTTTAAAGGGTTATGCGTTAATCCCTGAGGCTTATCGGCAACAATTTAGGAACTTAAAGAAAAGAAGCTGGACAAACTTATGTCGAATTTGCAAGGGAAAAAGAGCACTTATTTGAGAGATGGTGCTTAGCCCAGAAAGTTGAACATGATTATGAAGTCTCAGACAACTTATGTTACTTGAAGAGTTCAAGAACCGTGTCCCTAGTGACATTAGGACTTATCTTAACGAGCATGAGATCGAAACCTTGGAAAATGCTGCTCGTGCTGCTGATAAGTATTCCTTAACTCATAAAGTTCCTGTTGTAGGCAAATCTTTCACTCAGCAGTCTACTGGTAAAAAGGTATTTCAGCCTAATATGGCTCCTTCTAAAACTCAATCTCGCACAACTTTTAAACATCAAACTTCTGATAAACTTGATCCAAAATCCTTGTCTATTCCTACGTGTACCTATTGCAAGAAAAAAGGACACGTCATTTCTGATTGCTTCAAATTGAAATATAACCATCAGAATCAAGATAGACCTATCCCAAATGCTCTTATTTCTAAGAGGTCAAGGTCACGGTCATGTATTGCAAGCAATACATTTGTTGGGTCTAATAAACCCCACTCTGATTTTAATATGGAGAATTATGAACCATTAATGTCGAAGGGTTCTACATCACTCTTGAGTGATTTGGCCAATCCCATCCCTATTAAAATTTTAAGGGATACAGGAGCTTCTCAGAGTCATTTATTATCAGTTACTTTGCCTTTTTCTGAGACGTCTTGTTCTAATGATAGTGTTCTCATTCAGGGATTACAGTGCGGCTTTGTTAATGTTCCTCTCCATTCTGTAAATTTGTAATCAGACTTAGTTTCAGGACCGATGACAGTCGGTATAGTGTCCACTTTACCCGTTGAGGGCATTCATTTGTTACTAGGCAACGACCTAGCTGGAGACAAGGTTGTGGTTAATCCACTTGTAACTGACAAGCCTTCTTCGGATCAGAAAGTTGATCCTATTGGAAAAGAATACCCTGATTTATACCCAGCTTGTGCAGTTGCTAGAGCTATGGCAAAGAAAGCTCTTGAGAATGATTTTGATAAGGAAAGTATTCCTTTAGCTGACACATCTATTGGTCAGACCTTTGATGAGGTCACTTTCACTCCTAATTTGGATCAATCAAAATGTATTGATCACAGTGATCCTCTTTTAACTACTCATTCTCTTTTATCTCATCAGGGTGATAAACGACAATCACTTGTCGTTGAACAGGAAAAAGAGCCTGAGATCTCCTGTTTGTTTCAGAGGGCCATTAGTGAAACTGAAGCCACTGAACTACCTGTCTGTTATTTCATTAAAAATGGAATTCTTATGAGAAAATGGAGACCTCCCGAGGTACCTGCTGGTGACGAGTGGTCAGTGAACTATCAGATTGTAGTTCCAAAATCTTACAGACAGGAAATACTTAGTCTGGTCCATGAAACTCCTCTGGCTGGTCATTTAGGGATAAATTAAACTTATCACAAGATCTTGACTCACTTTTATTGACCAAAAATCAAAAGTGATATTTGTATGTTTTGTTGATCTTGTCATACTTGTCAAATGGTATGAAAACCCAATCAGAAGATACCTAAGGCTCATCTGCAACCTATTCTGCATTTGACGAACCATTTAGCAGAATTATGGTAGATTGTGTTGGTCCTTAACCTAAGACCAAGTCAGGCAACCAATATTTGTTGACGATTATGTGTGCGTCAACAAGATTCCCAGAGGCAATTCCTTTGAGGAATATTAAAAGAGAAACCATAGTAAAAGCTTTGATAAAGTTTTTTACTCAATTTGGTTTTCCCAATTCTGTCCAATTGGATCAAGGGTCAAATTTTATGTCTGGAATTTTCCAGCAAGGCATGCACGAATTAAGCATTCAACAATTTAAATCTTCTGCCTATCATCCTGAGAGCCAAGGGACTTTAGAAAGATTTCATCAGCCTTTGAAGAACATGATTCGGTCATATTGCTTTGATACGAGTAAAGATTGGGATGAAGGCATTCATTTACTTTTGTTTGCTGATAGGGAGTCCGTTCAAGAATCTTTAGGATTCAGTCCCTTTGAACTTGTTTTCGGACATACTCTGCGTGGACCATTGAAGTTGTTGAAAGAGAAACTTCTTTCTAATGAAGATACTGAACTTAATCTTCTTGATTTTAAGTACAAGTTGTCAAAGGCTTGTGAGGTCGCAAGAGCAAATCTGCACTCTACTCAGTTAAAAATGAAATCAAGATATGTTAAAAGCTCAAGGGATAGGAGTTTTCAGCCTGGTGATAGAGTTCTAGCTCTCTTGCCTATTCCACAAAATTCCATTCAGGCTATGTATTATGGTCCCTACACGGTTGAAAAGAAAGTAAATGATTTAAATTACATCATAAATACTCCTGGTAGGCGAAAACAAAAACAACTTTGCCACATTAACATGTTAAAAGAGTAGATTGAAAGAGATAGCCAGGTAAAACATGCAATTAATTTAGTTGTACCTTTCCTACCAACTGAGGATTTAAGTGAAGAAATTCAATCGGACAATGTTGATCTTGGAGCAACAAATCTTCGGAATTCGGAAATTGTGAAAACTCTGGACCAGAAACTTTTACATTTGCAACAACAAGAAAGGAATGAACTTAAACAGTTATTATTCGAATATGAGCACTTGTTTCCAGATATTTCTACAAGGACAAACAACATTTTTCATGACGTTGAAATTGTAGATTCAAAACCTGTGAAACAACACTCATACAGGATGAACCCTCTCAAACAGGAATACCTGAAAAAGGAAATTCAGTATTTGCTGGAGAACGATTTCACTGAGCCCAGTAAAAGTGATTGGAGTTCACCATGTATACGTGTTCCGAAACCAGATAAAACTTTCCGTATGTGCACTGATTATAGGCAGGTGAACAGTGTGACAAAAACAGATTCATTTCCATTACGAAGAATCGATGACTGTATTGATAACATTGGAAATGCCAAGTACGTCACCAAATTTGACCTTCTGAAAGGATTTTGGCCAATTCCACTAACGGAAAGGGCAAAGGAAATTTCGACATTTGTGACTCCAGATGGACTCTATCAATATAAAGTAATGCCGTTCGGGATGAAGGGTCCCCCAAGTACTTTTCAACGCTTGATGAATATGATTACCTCTGGTCTAGATAAGTGTGATGCTTACATCGATGATGTCATCATTTACAACGACACCTTGAAAGCACATCTAGCAACGATTCGGAAATTCTTTGGCAGATTCACTGATGCAAGTTTGACAATCAATTTATCTAAAAGTGAGTTCTGCTGTGCTTGTGTAACTTTCCATCGACATATTGTGGAACATGGTCAAGTTAAACCTGAAGATGCTAAGGTCAAGGCTATCACTGATTTCCCTGTGCCTGTCAGTAAAAAGCAACTGATGCGATTTTTTGGTATGGCCGGATACTATTGGAAATTTTGTTCCAATTTTTCTAATACTGCTTAACCCCTGACAAACTTGTTGAGCAAGAAAAACAAATTTCTTCGGACTGAAAAATGTCAGGAGGCTTTTGATAGGTTAAAAGCCATTCTAAAAAGTGCGCCGGTTCTTACAGCTCCAAATTTCAGTCAGTCTTTTAAATTATCTGTTGATGCAAGTGATGTTGGGGTTGGAGCAGTATTGATTCAAGAAGATAGAAATAGTGTTGATCACCGAGTGTGCTATTTCTCTAAGAAATTAAATAAGCTCCAAAGAAATTACTCAACAATCGAGAAGGAATGTTTGGCTTTAATAATGGCATTACAGCATTATGAAGTTTATATTAGTTCAGCTCCTTCTCCGGTTGTTGTGTTTAGTGATCACAACCCCCTAACTTTTTTCGATAAGATGAAAAATAAAAATCAAAGATTATTAAGGTGGAGTTTGTTTTTGCAAGAATATAATCTTGACATCAGGCACATCAAAGTAAAAGACAATTTGATTGCAGATGCACTTTCCCGTGTATAGAAATATTTTTTCATGTGCACTTTGTATAATTCCTAAGAGTTTTCTTATGTAATTTTATTTTACCTCATGTATAATTTACATATGGTAAAAAGAAATCTTCACTACATAAATCTTTCTTTTTCTTTATGTGGGTAAGTGTTACGAATATGTATTTAAATTGCTTGTGTGTTAGTTTTAAATTCTTTTTTTTATTTTTGTTTCATTACATTTTATTGTAATGGTAATTTTCATTGGATTTGAATCTCTTTTTGGAAAATTCACTTGACCTGATTAGAACATAGCGGTTGCTTTATCACTATTTTTAGTTCACCTTGGTTGAGGCGTTTGTAAACATTGAATGAAAACGATTGGCTATTACCAAGGTCATGTTCGGCCCACGTGTTAACTGAGTTGTAAACAGCCTTTCTTTTTTATTTTATTTCCAGTGTAGGAATCTGATTCTTAGATAGGGCTATTCTTGCCTATCTGATAATTGGCATTTTTTGGACTGCTCTGTTCAAATTAGTGATCACGTCGCCCCGTCACATGAGCCACTACGTGATCTGAAATCGTGGGTTGAAACAGACGCTCTCTAGTAGATTTATCAGTCGTATCAAACACCTTTAAGAGCTCTATGTGTTTTTTTTTTTATTGTTGATGCCAGTTTGTTCTGAAGTTCATCTATTTTGGGGGATTTAATAGTTTATATTCTCTAGGAAACTATACAAGTGCTCTTCTTTATAAAAATTCTGGTACAAAGACATTCAGTGGAAATTTATTCTGGAATTCTAACGGGAACATTATAAATTCTGATTCAACGAGGAACTGCTGCCTTCTGTACAACGACCTCATCTGACATCATCGCCTTCCATACTGGAACTTCATCGAGATTCGAACCTGGATTCAATTAGAACTGTTTCGTGATAGGACTTATATTTTTTAATTCTAGGTATAATTTTTCTATTATTTTCACAAACTGTAAGTCCTATTTCATATTTTGATCTTGTTTTCTAGGGAAATAAATTATTTTGTTAAAAGTACAAAGCTTGTTGACTTCACTCTTTACTTTTGTTACATTTGTACGAGCCTACACGTAACACATATTACAGTCGTGATATACAATTTCAGTCCGTGACAATGGTACTTGAGAAAAGCAGAGAAAAATCTAGCTCTGTGAATAAAGTGAAAGTATATTGGGACTGTGATCTAGAAATTTCCTAGTTTTTAAATTCAAAGGGAATCAGTTTGTGTCAAGAATGTGTGTGTGTGCGTGTGTGTGTGTGTGTGTGTGTGTGTGTGTGTGTGTGTGTGTGTGTGTGTGTGTGTGTGATTTGGATTTTTAACGTAACTTTAACAGTATTTCAGTCATATCGCTGCGATGTCTGTAGTGTGGCAGTTTATAGCGAGCACTAAGCTAGGCAGGTGCCTAAAAGACGACTTTACTATGTGACAAGAGTGTTCTAGTATCACGGGGCAAAGAATAACCTATTCCTCGTTATATCTTAGATCTATTTCTAACTTCTCTATTTGATATTTTTGCAAAGAAATAATGCTCACCTCTGCGTAAAATATATTGAAAACCAAAGGCGATGACTAAAAATATCCTCGTTTGATGTTAACCATAGTATAACATTGCAGGGTAAGCAATGACCACAAGCCACACAAACGCATTGCTTTGGAGATTATTTTTTTCGCCCATAAATTATAATAGCTACTTTTAGAGACAAGGTATGTTACCATAATTATAGTGACGCTAGTTATAGGTAATATGCCTACAAAGGAAACCTCAAAGGTCCACTTACATGTGTCCTAGATGGGTTTTGTAGAGGTTTAAAATGATCATAGCTACAAGAGAAGGATAGACAGTAGGGAACCAAAAATATGTTATCCTTTGCGATCAGGTGTCCTTTAAACAAACAGGTTTGATAGGACAGGTTTCACCGTAGTTCGTAGCTTGCTAGCACAAACTGAAGGCCTTACCCATCCACAATGTATAAACACATACTGTGTACAGACTGTAATCTTGTAAGGGACCACCCATTTAATATTTGGGGATTTTTATAAAGTAATTTCCGGCCCACAAATAGGTTAGAAAATATTTTTGTTCCGATTTGTGGAAAACAAGAAACTAATATACTAATTATATTTGTTTTTAACAAAATTGATTTTATTTAGGGATATCATGCTTACATATTGTTTCCTTCACTAAACACAAAGTATATCAGGTCTTTGGAACTTCACAGGTCATTTAAATATCAATTAAAACCAGCTTCATTCAATAATGTTTGAGATATCTTGCTTAAAAGGTCAATATGAGCAACCCCTTCCAATGCCGACGAACACAATGTCACTCAGTGACCTTAAAAGTTGGGTCAAGGTCACAATAGGTAGACACATCATGAACCTCTGAGTATCAAATCTGGTCCAGTTCTGGCAAACCAAATTGGAGACATCTTGCCTACAAGATTATGTTTTGCTTCACGTAACGCAAGTATCAAACTGTGACTTTGAAAATAAGGTCATAGCCCAAAGAAACGTAATCATGTCTTACGAATGATTCAGAACAAGTAACTGTTCAGTATGCTCTGGATTAGACTAATATATCGCCTACAAGGTAAATGTGACGGACGAACAGCACAAAACTAATACATTTCCGTCCAGTGGGGGACAGACATTACTATTGAGGTCGTCCACACTTTACGTTATTAATAGCAACATTAGTGCTAAATTTATCATGTAATGGTCTTTTGAGCGTTGTGATTGAGGCCCCCGTTATTGATCAATGGAGACTTGCTACTTCTATATAAAATAGGTCTACTGTCTAACATTCTTAATCTTAAGATGGTACAAACGTAGACTTGATAGAAACTATTTCCTTATGCAATGATACATCAAGTAATAATTAACAACTTAAGGTCAAAACCATACGCAAGTAAATATTACTCTCAATAAAATCATCAGCAATCTTGAGATTAATTACCGCTAAAACAATACTTATGGCAAAAGATACTTCAAGTGGGATGTAAAGCCAATAAATAATGGCATCGGCATGACAATGAAGAGCATGATTCTACTGTTAGGACTCTGTGGTCTTAAATTTAGAAACTGAAAAAAAGGGAAAACCAACAAGTTAAGTAAAATACGACAAAAATTGTATTTCCCTAGAATACAAAGTTAAAATTTAAAAGGAACTTATAGTATTGTGAAGTAAATCCCAAATAGTCTTAAAAGTTCTTTACAAAACAATAGTGTGTTTAGAATGAATTCTAGTGGAGTTCTTGATGAATCGTGATTGTAATGAAAAATTGTTAAAGCTACGTTAAAAGTCCAAATCACACACACACACACACACACACACACACACACACACACACACACACTGGTACATCAGAAAATTCAATACTATTAATACATAAGGACGTTCAAGACTATTAGTACATTACGGCATTCAAGACTATTGGTGCAGTCTAGACTTTGGAATTTTAGTAGGGCATATAGGGTTATTAGGGATTTAATTCGCAATACTGAAAGTGTCTGTTAACTTTTCACTATGTAAACAAATTATTAGTTGATTGAGCTAAGCTTGCTGGTTTCACTTCTTTCTGTTACATAGTTGAAGACCTACAGTCGGAACAAAAAGATAAAGAATAAGCCCTTAATCTTGGAACCATTTGAAATAAATGCTGCCTTATAAGGAATTTAACAGTATTACTTTCATGCATATAATGAATTCAATATTAACACTTTCAGCTATAAAACGAACTCAACATTAATTCTGTCAGCTATATAAAGGAATTGAACATTAATAATTTCAGTTATGCGATGAATATTAACATTTTTACTCTCACATATAGTTTTCTCACTCTTACGAAAAGAATAGTTAAAATATAAAATCTAGGTCCCCAGATTGATAATAACCATACCTCCAGAGAAATATAACACACACACACACACTATTGTATCAGTACTACATTTACTTAGACTAAGAGACAGACTATTTCAAATTAATGACAGTCTCTTAATTAGCTTCACCCACAAATGCCAGTGGTAACAGATACAAAAGTAGCATTATTGTTTTTTCAAATTGTTCTTTTTGGGAAAGTGTATGAGTGGATGTTGACCTGTCCTGAGTGAACCAGTGACATTTTTCCATCACTAAATGTGTTGTAACTATCTTTCATGCATATTAAGATAAGTGGATAACTACAATGTCACAATCAACAATTAAAATCACAAGCAAACAAATATAAGCGAAGAGTTATCTGCATCCATCGTTAATCAAAATCTGCGAATTCAAACATCGATATAAAATTTGTATTTTAATTCTAGTCATCTGTAGGCAGAGCTAAGAAAACGATTTTATAAAATAGGTTGACCCGTAAAATGCCTGAAAAATCTACTGAATATAGGCTCTATGGAATGTTCTCAAATTTTGATTCCTGATATTTGGTTAAGATTTGTATTGTCTGGTTTGTATGCATTCATCTTGATGTATGATTCATTCTAAAATTGCCCAATTTCCTCATAATTATCTTCCACATTAACATACAATCGGGGAAGCTGAATAACTTAGATATCTTTCAGCAAAGACACGTGTAATGTGATGTATACAACAGACAATCCTGACTTTATCTAAATGTCATCTATAATTTCAGTCTGGTTTCTTAAGTGCAGTTTCTACAGTAAACTCACACCGTCTTTGATTTTAATAGAACATTTTATCAAACAGCTGTCAGTTATATTTCCTCAGACTCGTTCACTCTACTTCTTCAAAATGTCAAGTCTTATTATCGTAGCTTCTCGTTATCATAGCTGTTTCCAGAGAGACCAATCCTACTGATTGATACTTATTCTCGACACATATCAGGAACATGCAAAATGTTGTATTTAGTTTATTATAATGAATTGTTCGTTATATGAATTACACGCAGTTTCCATTGTCAAAGTTCTATGAACAATTACTGAAAAATCGAACATAACATTAAAATAAATATATAACGAGGAATAAAAAGCAGAGAAATCATATGATGCCATTGTTTCTTCCTGTAAATATTACTCATAACACGCCAGGTCAGATCTTCGGTTTTTATCTGGGCTTATAAATAGAAAGACAGCTGAGGTTTTAGATCCGATAAATATAAGACTCCGATGCGACCTACAGACGGTCGGTTCTTTCTTTCAATTTATAAACATTGATAAAAATGACCAACTCTAACGATGTTGTCATCACGATTTCTATTAAACTCTTGATATATCACGAGCATGCATTTTATATCTCTTCAGCCCTGCAAATCTTTGTACAGCTTCGGATCCTTTTTGTATCTTATATCCAGCAAGGTAAATCCAAAAGAAACCACCTAAACCAGATGGGAAATGGCCGCTCACGTGCACTAGCCAAACAACAGAACATCATCATCATCATAACTAGAGTGAGACTCACGTGCCACCTTGCAGCCCTGAAATAACTTATCTTAATAAATGGAGAGTTATGATCAAGTATCGAGGGCTCTTTTGACTCATCTCTAATTTTTACCATAGCTTCTGTACAATACTTTCTTTACTAATTGAATATTTTTGATTACATTTAAAATTAATTACATTAATTGACATTTGTTATTCTTGCAAAATAAAGCCGATCAATCATTTTTACAAATTTCAAAAAAATTAAAATTGAACAGACGAAGAAAAAAGAAGTTTCTTTATATCACAAAGGAGAATAACACTGATAAAATCAACATATGCGTTTACCAAGTTATCATGACGTCACTATCTATTTTAGTCATACTTTAAAGTTCTCTTGGGTCATTGCTTCGCCATGAAGAGATGGACTGGGGTTTAAGCAATTTTTATTTCATTTTTATTTTGCAATCGGATAGAAGCAAGAAATAACGTGCATTTATATAGACCTAATACGGCTGGGTCGAATCTAAACCACGAGAAATGGCAGAATAAAGACAACGTATTTTCTAACGACTCGACTGGGAGGAATAACAGTCAATCTCCTGTCTTGGAGATTGTAAAGATGTCTAGGTACAGTATGAGCTTGAGACTTACTCTCATCAAATCACGCTTTCATTTAGTTTTGTGCTATAATTTTTGATAGGTTTGTGCTATAATTTTTGATAGGATTATAAGGAAGAAAAAACTAAACTACATGTTCAACAGATTTATGGTTATCTTGCCTGGTATTGGAATTATTTAAATATATATGGATTGCAGTTGGACATGTCTCTCTTCGAGGACTTTTCAGTCATGAAACGCTTCCAAATCAAAGGAAAGTTGGCTTCCAATGTGCTTTGATTAGTTGGAAAGTAAAAAATTTCAAAAAATTACGGTTTGAATAGGATAGTTTTTAAGAATTATGCTATGAGTAAATTGTGTGACACAATAACTATAATCACTGCAAACAGCGGCTTAGATAACTTATTGCCATCTCAAAACGTGCTCAAAGTTGATCAAGGATGTTTGAAATGGGTCTCGTATTTGTTGTTCTTGTTGTTCAGACAAAAGAGGAAGGACAAAGAATAATCTCAACTAAGTGTTAGCTAGCTGCTACAATTTGTGTGTTGACGTGAAATTCAAAGGACATTTCTTGTCAATATCACAGACACAAAAAACTAATGCAGTCAATTGGACATTTTTATGTAAATGAGAAAGGACACAAAACCACGTTAAGGGACTATTACATCAGTTTAAAGAATAGTAAATGAACATATTACAATCTACAAGTCTTTATTCTTTCGCTAAACGTATACCTACATAAGAAAAGACGAAATTGCTATTTGTCAGCATCGAGTCAGAAAATGTACACTGTTATATCTCTTTCTTTGTAACAAGAGTAGCTCATAGTAATGCTTGAAATTTCGTATGGGATGGCGAACATAAACCAAATATCCAGCACAAACGTCGCATTTATTTTAATTGTTTATATTTATTTTTTGGTAAATAAAAGTGACAATGACTAATGTATACTAAGAAGTCGCACGTGTGTATAAACCACATAGATCACAAAACAGTTTTCGCTTGTAGGCTTGTTTTCATACCGGAGCATTTTTTATTCAGAATATAATTTGTTACAGTTTCATTTGATATCTATCAAATCACTTTATTTCAATAATATAGGCCTCCGGCCCAAAATACAAATTCTATTTATGATATGCACAATTGGAACTCCGCATTTTCTTTAATACAAGTGAGATATAAATTCTTGATTTACTTATACATTTATTTCAACACTTATTTCCGAATAGTAACATTTCCAAATGATTTTATTCGGATGGAGATAAAAGAGCCTCTCTCCTAGCAAATTATCTGTACTGTTACGAGTCTATGCTCTTAAAATAAGTAACAGAAAAGAGTGAAGACAACAAGCTTTGTAAAGTTTAACAAATAATTAATTTCCCTAGAATACAAAGTGAAAAATGAGAAAAAAGAACTTACTGTATTGGGAATTAAATCCAAAAATAATCCAAGAATTAAAGACACAAGTCATAGCAATAAAAGTCCTGAATAAAACTTATTTCAAGTCCCGAAGAGATCCAAAATTGAAGGCGATGACGTGTCTGTTATAGCCTACGAAGTACTGATGTGTCAACAGTCTCTTGTTGAATCACAGAAATATTATTCCAGGTTTGAATTCAGTATAAATTCCAAGGAATGTCATTATCCAAGAATTTTATCAGAGCACTTTTGTATTTCCAGAGAAAATAATCACTTGAATTCAATAATTTGAAGAAATTAAAATTCAGCCCAAACTGGTCACAACATAATACAACTTAAAGTGCTAGATATTAATGTTGTTGTAGGGTTTAACGCAATTTTTCAGCACACGATAGGCTGTACATGGCGGCCAGTATTAATGGTGGAGGAAGAACCAGGGAAAACTCCGGAAAGAACCACCGACCCACGAGAAGCTACTGGTAAGCTTACTCACATACCCACATTGGCCTAATCAGAGACTCGAACCCACGCAGACAGAGGTGAGTTGGCAGTGATCCGTAACGGAGAGCGCTTTAGACCACCTGGCCACTCGGGGCCCCGGCTAGATATTAAAGCACGACTGGTAAAATCTTCACAGTCACAAGATAATATAGTTCTCTGCTTGACCTCAGGTCATAATTAACATTTTCTAAAAACAACCATTACCTAATGGAAAATAACCTTCTAGAATGATCTAATGAGCCTAGTTTATTTACAAACAGACAAACAATTAAATGAAATATACATAACAGTACAAGTTGTGTGATAAAAAAAATAAACCGTCACTACATCGCTGCGAGCCATAGGCGAGACAAATTTTTCAACGTTGCTTGTACATAATATACATTTTTTAGATATTGTCTTCTAATAATATCATATTCTGGGCAAAAACAAACAAAATGAAATTCATCCTCTATTATATAAATATTTCTGCTCCTACACAGTTCACAAAATCTGAATGATCTATCGATTTTTCCCTTCTTCCTGTTTTAATCATTAGTTTAGGGTTTGAACACCTCAATTGCACTAAATGTTTTCTTAAGTTAAAAGGAATATTGCATGAGCGGTATTTCTCGCATTGTAGTAGGCATTGATATTGACTATAGTATTAACATTCTGAGGAATTAGCAATACGCTTTGACTTTGAAATGCAGTGTCTCTAATCCTTTGTGAGAACTCCGAAATAAATACTTTTTCATCGCCAACATCTTGTGTTATCTATGCATATCTAAAGTCATATTGATATAGCATATTTTTAATCTGTGTAGCCGCTGTGACTCTACCAACTGCGTCTAACTTTTTCAACATAATAAAACATTGATGTGGATGTATATCATCTGATTTTAGCATAATTCTAATCCAGTATTTTATACATTTTACCATATATGAGGTAAATAGAGGGAGCCTGCCGCATTCCCCTATAGTTACCCAATCATTTGCAGTATTTGAAACAGAGAGGTATCTCTTAAAAAATTGAAACTGCACTTCCGTAATATCATTCGAGTATTCAAATCCCCATATTTTAGCTCCATAACACAATATTGGTTTAATCGTTGAGTCAGATATTTCAAACATCTCTGATATGAAATTGCCCGAACTGCTTTTGAAAATAAAAAAAATTTATCGACACAGACTTTTTGGCTTGTGCAGCTAACATTTGTGTAGCCACAGACCATTTCAACTTCGGTATCAAAAAAATCCAATATAGTTATAATAAGGCACTACTTCTATTCGTTCTTCATTAAAATACCATGTTTCCGTTCTCTTCACATATCCCGCAAACCGAAATACCACTATATTTGTCTCGATGAGGTTTACCACCATGCCAGTTATATCACACAAGCTTCCTATAATACATATATTTTTTGTTGCCGTAATCTAACTATATCAGAGCAGTTTGCCATATCATTTGCTTACATTAAAGCAACTAGTTCTTCAATGTCTGGGGTCACAGGTATGCCTTTACTTCTTAGCTCTGAGATTAGATCATTTATATAAAAACAAAATAAACAATTGGGCTTAGCAAGCAATCCTGTCTTGTCCCAAGAGTACTGTTAAAATAATTCGTCAAACCAGTAGTAATTCTAACACAACTTTAAGGATGCGCACATTTTGCTTAGCATATTTATCATTTTAGCTTGGAGACCTTTACGGATCAGTGATGCCAACTGTTTTCTATGATAAACTTTGACGAATTCCTTCTTAATACCAGCAAAAAGGCAATACAGTCTTTCTTTTCTTTTGGATAAGTGCTCTTGCTCTGTGGTATGTAAATTAAACATGTTATCAATAGTGATATACATCTTTCTAACACCTGCCTGTGCCTCATCAATGAGATTATTTTTCTCTGCCCAAGAATAAATTCTTTTGTTTAAAAGATTTGTGAAAACCTTGCATAATGTATTAATTAGGGATATACCTCGATAATTATTAGGGTTATCTCTGCCCCCATTTTAAATATTCGGCAAATAATGCTTTTGGACCATTCATTGGGAAAGTTACCATAATCAAATATTCCATTAAAAGAGAGTTTTGGAATGCTAAAGCACTCTTACTAGTGAATTGGTTACATATAATTAGACTCATATCTCTTCCAGGAGATTTGTTTTTCTTTGAATTTAAACTGGTTATGATCTCTTGATCCGTTATTTTATCATCTCAGACATTGTCAGGTTCCGATATGACAATATCATCATTATCATTATTGTCAAGATTGCTATTCACATAGTGTTATTTTGTAGGAGCGTTTTAAAATACTTGTGCCAAACCGTTTTGAGATGATTTCTGTGTCCTTTTAAAGTTCGTCGTTTTCAAATGTTTCCAAAATAAATGTGGGTCTGTTCTGTACTTTGTCAGTTTCTCCCTTTGACCTATCTGATAGTAATTTTTCTTTAACCTACATAATGATCTAAAACTTTTTTCTTCAACTCCCTGTAATCCCCAGATCAGTACTGGAACTAGTGAGCCGGAATCTATCCAATCGTACATATTTGTCATGTATTGATTTTTCACATTCTCTGTCCCACCATGGTGGTTGCTTTTGCGCTTTTAGGTTGGAATTTACTTTTTACTTTTTTCTTCATAGTTAGAAAACCCATCTTGATACAAAGAGGTAAATTGTTAAAAGAATGATCGGTATTTGTATTTAGCCCATTAGTTATATGTTCCTTCGTCGCCTGAAAGTTTTCCTTAAATAATTGCTTAAAAGCTTCCCTAAGGTTATTCTTAATATTAAAATAACTCCAACTGCACACATTATCGATCTCAAATTAATGAAATTGTTACCTATTTACCTGTTATTGGCACTTTCAACGAACAGTACAATGATAAATGGGAAGAGCAATCTTGCTTCCCAAATCCAAAATTTAAAAAAAAAATCAAATACTTTTGTAGAACATAAAATGTAATCAACTACACTTTCCCCATTATAAGTTATGCACAGAAAATTGCCAGTAAGATCATCATACAATCTGCCATTCATAATATGCATGTCGTAAATTCTACAGATATGTATCAGAGATATTCCAAATGAATTGCCTAGGCTTCTCTATTATTTCTCGGTAATGTAAAAGAATCGTTTCCACAATCAATATCATTTCCAAATCCAAATTGCAAAATATCATCTGGTAAAAAAAATCGTATACATTTTTCGTGTGTGTATTAAGGTCGCCTGACAGTAGCAAACTTAAATCTGGATACCGAGCTTGTATCGAATCAATCTTTTTCACACAAAATGGTGAACCTATTTCCTTCTGGATCACTATATATTGGCTGTCGTTGCGGTGATACATATGCATATATAAGAATGATATTCATACTTCTTTGTTCAGAGGTAAATAGTGTTACGTATATGTAATTTAATTACTTTTGTGTTAGTTTGAAATTTTTTATTTTATTTTTATTTCATTACATGCTATTGTACTGATAACTTTATTCAGTGGAATTGGCATTTTTCCGGAAAATTCAGTTTTCTGTTTTAGCCTGATTTAAAACGCAGTAGTGTTGCTACATTGTATTTTCAGCTGACCTAGTTCCTGATCTCGATTCTGAATTGGTAAACACAGAGTGAAATCATTGGCCGTAATCAAGGTAATACCTGGCTTGCGTGTCAACTCTATTGTAAATAGTTTGTTTACTTTTTGAATCTTATAGTAAAATTCGTTCAGTACAATCGAACCCGTAAATAGCCTAAATGCTAATTGACATATTATTTTACTGCGTTGTTCGGACTAAGTGATCACGTGACCCATCACGGGGTCTAAACTGCGTTTTAGTTAAGGGTTAAAACATGTTTTGTAGTGGATTTAGTCATTAGTAATTTATACCTTCGAGCTCAAGGTATTTGTCTTGTCGTTGCCAGTTTGATTTAAAATTCTTCTATTTTTCGGATTTAATAATTTATTTTCCCTGGAAACTTTATCTAGAGTTTAACAGAATTCTTGGACAACGACATTTATTGGAAATTTTTTGAAATTCTAAAGCCGGAATATTATTCTTGATTCATAAAATTCAACAAGGAAATGTTGACACAACAGCACAAAACAGGATATAGAAGACGTCATCGCCTTCCATATTGGAACTTCATCGGTATTCGAACTTTGATTCATTTAGAACTTTTTAGTGATAGTACTTATATTTTTAAATTCTAGGATTAATTTTTGGATTAGATTTACAAACCGTAAGTCCTTTTTCATATTTTGCCTTGTTTTCTGGGGAAATAAATTATTTTGTTAAAATTTACAAAGCTTGTCGGCTTCACTCTTTTCTTTGTTACTTTGTACGAGCCTAAGACACGTAACAATAGGAAATGTAATAACATGCAATCTTTGAAGCATTCAAAGATTCTTTTCACAACTCATCCTGTACATATTATTTTATCTAACAAAGACAGACACTCCTCCAGAGTTTCTTCCTTTTCTCGCTGTTCTAAAGTTAGCATAACCCGAAAGAAAATCATTAAAATAACTTTTATGTCCCCCCCCCACCTTTAAAAAAACCCTACATTATCAAATTTGTTATAAAAGCTAACAAATTGCACATCGTCTTCATATTTTAGAGGGCCCTTCAATACACCAGCTCAAAGGATTTAGATCAGATGATTTATTAGACTTTAAATAAATTTGTCTTGTCAAGCCTTGGGCGCTATCCTAGGCATAGATGCTTTGTATTAGCCCAAAATCGCACATTATAATCGCTTGAGTCGTCTTCACCCGTATATTTTCTCCTGCCACTATCTGATTATATGTCCTAGGTTGTGATCCCTGCATTCCGATACCTCTGGTTGTAATTTGGGTCACTTCATTTGTGCTCCAGTCGTACATATATGTGCTATTTCCCAAAGTAAGCTTATTATATCTTATAAATCTAAATTAACTTTTACGTCTTCGTTCAATCATGCAGACGTATAAGGCTTTTATCTCATCTCAGACACGCTTGGCGAGATCCTCTGTTAAGCGATATCCACTATTTCGTCGTAGCTTTTTCCAGGCTGTAGCAAATTCATGTTCTTTGTCTTTGTACGGGCTGAACTTAACAATAACAAGGCACGCACGCACAAAACGCTCACCGTGGCCGATAACAAAACTAGCAAGTCAGTGTGCTCTCGGTATTTCATTTGTATTCTGGATATTAAGTGTGTCCTGAAGGAAAACTCTCACCTGTGCTCTGACATTTCCCAGGTCTCTCTATTACTGTCCTCAAGTCCATGAATTAGCACATTTTCACGCCTACTTTGAGCTTCAAGCATACTCTCACGAATTACTACTATTTTCTCCAGCTTTTCTTTTTTTACCTCGCACTTTCATGTTTTCTTCCCTTAATTAGCTATTCATTTTGCATACTTGGGTGCTAAGATCGGATTAGTTTTTGTTTATGGCAATTAGCACTCAATGAATAGCCTGCAAAGTCTTATCGATTTCTATTCCAGGTAGATCTAGTAAGACGGACTAGACTGATATTTATAATTACTAAAATATAGAAAATTTTACTTAAATATTCAAAATTAATGTAATGTAGATAAAAGTCGTATTCTGTTATTTTTGCTACTTTGTTAAATTTGACACTGTTATAAACTTGAATGCAAAAATAACTTTAAATGCAAAACATTGCGTATTTGAGGGTGTAGAATTTTGTTTTTCAAGTGTGAACTGTAGACTGCAGGACTTCATTATATTAAGCTGTTCGATGATTAGATTTTTAAGATCAAAGACGAAGAATTAATCTCCTTTATTGATGATGCCGGTAAAGGAAGAACGAAGATTTAAAGAAAGCTGATGACCCTAATACAGCTGATCATTCACATAAAACTGCTAAGAGATGATTTAAGGGACTAGAAGGAATTGCGTTCATGCGAGGAATACAACAATTTAAGTCACAAGAAACAATGTATACAATGTAACGATTGAAAACATTGCTGACATGTAAATATAAATTACACCAACGCACTTTCACTTGTTTTGTTAATCATAAAACATAATTTTGTATTTGTAATTTGTATTTATGGATACCTGTATTTCTTAGTTTAATGTTGAAATTTAGGAGCAGTGTCGCGCCTTTAATGAACTTCTCTGAATACTTTAACAAATCCACCATACGATTCTACAGGGAGTGTACTCAGAACTTCATCTGTATAACAATAGAGAACGAGTGATTTTGGTAGACAAGGTAGGGAGTTCGAAAACCATTCCGGATTCTTTTATTACAGTATATTTAATTTCCTTACCATTTCTCCATCCGTACTAGAAAATCAATGACCTTCTGTTTCGAGCTACATGACCAGTTCCACTTCAAAAGGAAATTTGTCCACTGGAATCGTTAACGACATACAACAATGTTCTCCCCATAAATATTCTGTAATATATTATTATTGTGCAAGCTTTGACATATGACCTTTAGTAGATAAAAGGCAGAAATGGGGTCACTTATTTAAAAAAATTACTAGTGGTCAGTTAAGAAAATATTTCTTTATGTAGTGAGAACACTTTTGCGGCTTCAATTTTCTTAATCTATTTTATGCTCGATGGCGTCAAGAAATCAAACCAATTTTAGTCGAAAACAATCGCATTCGCAGCAAAATATTTCAAATAGAATGAACAAGGAGACTAGTTTTTGTATCACTTTGGCTCGCACTTTGATTTACAGCAAAATTGCTGAGAAAAGAGAGCAAAATTATCACTTTCTGTGACTTTTGTTCATCAAGTGTTTCTGCATATATTTTTCTTCGGAAATACTTTTCTTTAAGCAAGAGTAGACGATAATGAAAAACATAAATTCTTTCAATTGTGCGCGACTATTTTTCCTTTGTATTAAACAAAAACTCTGTGACTTAGGGGTTATTCCGACATGTTTAGTTTCTTCTAAAACGTGAGACGTTTGTATGCTTTTGTCTTGATAAATATCACAATTTAATAAAATCAGAATGGTCAGGGCAAACATCATACTCCGCCAGTCTATGTGGTAAAAATCTTTAGTATTTATCTCTTTAACTATCTGCAAGAAAGGAATTGCTGTACAGGACAGTTTAAATTAGCAGCTAGGAAAGACGCCAGAAAATAACAATTGTTACTTTTGATTTGGTGTTTTACGACATAGCAACATAAATGGGTTAAGTGGGTTACTTAGAAACAAGTTAATTAGAGCAAAGTACACAACGATAATAATAGGAAAGGGCACGATGAACATTCCACTGTAATGGAGACGCAAGACTCGTATATAAAAAAATAATAATATATAATCAATGTACCACCTGAGTATGCTATAGATTATCTGTGTGTGTGTGTTGTTTTTTTTATTTCTAACGTATCTTTTACAATTTTAGTCATATGGCTACAATGTCTGCGGTGAGGCAGTTTATTAGTAATGTCTGGCACTTGGGCATAATGTCGCAGACATATAACATCATGTCCTACCCAGTCACATTATCCTCACACCAGGCCGACCAGTAATAACACTATCCTCTTAATGCTGAGCTCCAAGCAAGGCAGCTGCGAGAATCATACTTATAAGTCTTTTGTATGGCTCGGCCTGGGTTCGAACCCGCGACTTCGGGCATCCGAGGTGGACACTCTAACCACTTAGGCTACAGGAGCGATCAAAGCATTATGATTTTACATTAACTGTGTAAGTATTCGGCTATTACATAACTTTTCTCGCAAGTCCAGAATGTTTATAACCTAAAGAAACTTAAATGTGTTTAAAGAATTGTTTCTCATTTTACTGTAAATTGTTGATTAACGACTCCTTCTGCGCATTCGTTTCCATTTTACATATTAGTCCCTTAGTTTGAAATTTCATTTGAAATATGGTGGTACTTATGATCGAAATGCATGTCTTCTATTAAAATTTAGCTGATACAGAAATTGAGTAATTGAGAAAGATAATCTTCGAAATCCCTTTCAATTCAATCCAGTATTGAATTGAAAGGGCTTTGGAAGATTATCTTTCTCAATTATTTTTCCTAAAATGTGATGTTCTCGCCTTTTGCAGGAAATCACTGATGATGCATGGATTGCAAACTCCATAACCTTTACTACGGCATACAGAGCCTTTGCAATAACTATGAAAATTAATTTGAAAATCTGAAATTTGAATTTATGCTAAAGTTAGTTCCAACGCCTCGTGAAGAAAGATACTCCAGTTCTCCTAATCAAGACGGTCTGCGGTACACCTTTGAAATTTAATATATA
>JAECUM010019421.1:0-68912 GCA_016617855.1 Megalonaias nervosa | reverse complement strand
AGCTAGATCACGTGAGCTAGAGAGACTGTGTGCTTGAAAAGTATCTTCTGACTGGCTCTTAATTGAGTTTCCACGTTATGACCGAGATGGCTTGCCATACAAATGTGAAATATTCGTTACGTCTAAGATGAACAAAACACACATTGTTTAAGGCACAGTAAATTATGCAACGTTCTTTTGAATAAAAACCACTACATTGTTGCTTTGCTGACTAGCATCAAAGCGATGACATTTTTTAAAGTCAAACAACTTTTTATGCCCACATTTGCTAATAAGTACTGGGTTGATTGAGCAATTAAATGTGACTCAGCTTGGAAATTATTTTTTGCCAGAGATTGGAAGGGTAAAAGATTTATTTATGATCGCAGGAGTTGATGAACCAAAGGTTTGAATAGAAATATTTAATGTACTTTCTTAATAATGGGTCTTTGATCGGACGCATTTTGGGGGGAAATTTCGCAATATAATTGAATGATTTCTTTTGACACTTTTTAATAGCTTCTTCCTGAAATGAAATATGACACACTCGGCTTGCCAACATTTTATCTAACTTTGGGAAGGTTCAATAAATAGTTTTTCTTTCAAGAACGTGAGAAAATTATAGCAAACATACATGTATACATGCATGCATGCATGCATGCATACATACATACATACATACATACATATGCTCAGTAACACTAAAGTTGATTACGGTAGGGATGCTGAGGGGTTTCCGAATGTTTCAGGCCTGACGATCCGTCATGGGAAAAAGGGGTGGGGGTGGGGATTACAAATACAAAACAGACAATCAACTCAAAATCCAGAAAAGTTCCCAAATATATACTTTCTACATGAAACACAAAAAAACCCTTAATTAATCTACATGTCAAATGAATTAATAGAAACAGAATGCTGGAAAATTAGCTTGACAACAAATGAGTTATATTATCTATATGCAGAGAGATCGAAACAAATCTAAAATAATATGACGCAAAGTACTGGATGTGTCTTTGTGATGATACTTTAGAAGTTAAAATAAAATGTCATGAAAACATGAAGAGAATTAGCGACCATATTTAAACGGTTTTTAAACTGCAAGACGAAACCTAATGATGGTATGTACCAGTGTCATAACCAATAAAGAACACTTCAGTTGTTTCCATTATACAGTGTCGTCGCGAACATAAATTCCATCTACCGTAAAAAGTTACAGTTATTTTAATTACGTACCTTGATCAAGATTGACTTGACGCCATCATGTGAATAAAGTATAGATACTGTCTTTGAAAATTGATATATTGAACCATTCACCCGTCGTTTCAAGTTCAGTAGTTGTTACACCAAATTAATCTTTTGGAAACTATTGTACTTGTAAAGTATGCTGGTGAATAACCATAGGTCATTTAGTGCATATTTAAAGACAAATTTTAACAACTTACAAAACATAAACAAATTAAAATACCTGAGATTTCAAGATGCTAATAAATTTAGACATATATGTCTATTAAATATATATAGTGTATCTTGTAAAAATTGCACCCCGCCCCCCCCCCCCCAAAATTTAAAATAAAAAGACTTATGAGAAAAGCGATTGTTCCCTTGAGAACATGCATAATTTGTGGACGTTTCTGAACACGGACCACGATAAAGTTAAACGAATGTAAATTACAGCGAAACAGGTATACATCTGTTTTTAATAATAATAATAATAATAATAATAATAATAACAATAATAATAACAACAATAATAACGTTCAAAAGTCAATTTGCTAATTACAGATACAATTATATCTGACTACTACTGCTACTACAACTATCACTACTATTATACGTCCTACTACTACCACTGCTACTACAAGTCCTACTACTAGTACTACTACTACTACTACTACTATACTGATCTCAACATCAATTTAGAAAAAATTAGGAACAAGGATGCTATTAGTATTTTCATAATACCAGCGGCATAATACCTTTTCATATCATTCAACCGTAAAGCTGCAAATCCGAGTGTGTGATATGTATTGAGACAATACGTATATATTTTACAAGTCTGTGAAATAATCGAATGTTAGAGCTCAAGCTGAATTGTTTTATAAAACAGAAATGTAAGCATAAGGCAAAAGTGTAAATTTGAAGACAAAAAGATAAGCATATTGCAAAAGTGTAAATTTTAAGACAGAACTATAAGCATAAGGTAAAAGTGTAAATTTGAAGACAAAATTATAAACATATAACAAATGTGTCAATTCGCCATTTTCAAGGTGCCTCACATAATTTTGCCTGGGTTTATGTTTGAAAAGCAAAGTATATAAAAAAAATTACATCATTCCGGATCGGACAGCAGGGTCGGGATCGTACGGCATGTCGAGATTTATGTGTCCTCTCCCTACACATGATGCATTGATTTTGCGCAGAACTTCTATATAATAAATTTATATTAGTAGTTGCTGTTGGGAATTCAGCAGTGTCTTTTAAAACTACACCACCTGTGTAGCAGTAAAGGAGGAAAATTAACGAAACAATCTTTTATGCGAAATAGACAAAAGCTGGCTTAGCCCAAACTAACCAGGGTTATCTGTTTATTTCTGATATACATCAATATACAACGTAACACGATGATGATAATATGTTCATCTCGCGAGAGATACTACAACTACTACAACTACTACAACAACAACAACTACTACTAATAATAATAATAACAACAACAACAATTTATAATCATTAAAATTAAAGCAGACTATTAAATCATCTATTGATTTGAATATTATAAAGCACGATGTTTTATATTTATTTCGCACTAGTATACTATGTTCAGTTTATGTGTGACTAGAACTTGGTACTTGTAGTATATGTATCGTTTCAAGAAGAGTGTCTGATATCCGTTTGCGCTTTGATGAATGAAGCATTATCCTTGACCGGATGTGACTTACGTGATTGAAAGCAAATACGCAGGAAACGGCACCCCGAAAGAGAAGATAACCTTACTATGAAACTTATATCCTAATTTGGGATTTAAGGACGTATACAACTTGAATTTTTAAAGACTTGAATGGGGGGGGGGGGGCGCGGCTGATAGCACTCTTCTTTTTGTAAGCTGCTACATATGCCATCGATATGACGAGATATTTCTATTTTAGTTATATATTTCATACAGAGATATTGAAATGTATCAGCGGGAGAAAATTGATATCGCCACAGTGGCGATACCACTGTTACCACAACAGTGGCGATATTAATATTTATGTTGGCGCTACAAAATTCTTTTCATATTTAGGAAATTTATCTGCCCTTATGTACGTTATTCAATCTTGTATCTCAATATTTATCCTCCCACCTCCATTAAGATGAACGGATTTTAAAATGTTAAGACTGTAAGATCCATTTATATTATCAATTAGAAGGCGCCATAAAAAGCATTAACATGAACCCAAACAAAAGGTAGCCTGCAAGTATTAATTCATCTGTTAAAAAATAGGTTTCTACATGAATCGTGTAAATTCTCAGGGACTGACCCTCCATGACCTGTTCGTAGTCACCCATACAGTATTTTTACGACAAATCGTTTAACTGTTCGGGGATAAACTGTTGATTAAATATAGGAATAAAATAGTTTAAGCAGCGATTTTAACTCTTATTACAATCATAATCATGTTTTAAAACGATGGAAAAAAATCGGGGATAGATGAGTGTTTATTGCAAAGTGAAATTAAGTGATAATCGAAATTTGTGTGCAGCGTCTGTTACGACTTAGACTGCATGCTTGCCAAGGTGACACAAATCACGTTAGAATGCAGACATAAACAAAACCATAATAAGTAAACTCACATCCATTAAAATCTTTTGGTAAATGGGTAACGAACTGAAGTATATCCAGTCCGATCGCTCTATGATGTTTCTACACAATACTCAACCCAATCAATGTTCACTGCATCAAACCGTGCAAGGGATGTGTAACTAAAGTAAACATCTCTTAAATTTTTAAAATGAAAATAGCCATTCATTAACAAAATATACAATTTTGGAGAATGATATGTAAGAGCTAAATTTGTAAAAAGTCATATTGTAAATTTTCGGAACTCTCTTCCATTTTAATTGCTTTGGCACAGAATGGAAAAGAATGGAAACACAATCCATGAAATTCGACAGTTTTTTGCTTAAAACTATAGAATAGCAACAAAATGAACAGTTTTTGTAAAGAGTAGACATCCTCTATTCATATGTGATGAAGACGACATCTTTTATGTCTGCAAAAGGAATTATCGATTACAGTTTGTTGTTACTTGTAAGTTACCTACAAGAGTTCAGCAGTTATTATTACCAACATGACTATATATAGTATTATCATTTGCTTGAAATTTGTTTCTTACTACGACTGTGTCTCTTAAAGTAGTGAAAGGAGGATGTCTGTTCAAGGGTTTCATCATCAACAGCATTCCAAAGTTCAATTGTTGGTGAGAAATAACTGTTTCCTAATGACATTGTCCTTGGTGTGGAATATCCAGTTTCGACAACGCGCATAGAATGTAATTTTACATGCTGATTACAAGCTGCCAATATTTCATCTACTTGTATCACAAGTACATTTTTTTACCACGTTGTACCGCGTTATTTCTGAACGTGCCACGATATGCCACAATTATAATGGGGACCAAAATTAATTATCAGGATGAAAAAGAAAAATATACCACAGCCGAAAAGAAAATCGCAGCCCTCTCCCCAATTACACAATAGAAGAACAATTTGTTATGTGTCTATTAATAGTTGTATCAGTTGTAATCTAAACAGTGTAACTATAGGACACACCGTACTAATGCTATGGAAAAATGTGAACCAGACTGGATATGGGCGAAGATTATTTTAAAATAGAGTATATATGGGTTTGGCTGGACAGGATCAGTTGATAACGAAAGCTAGATTTTAGTAAAAGGAATCTTTCGAGAGCGTATCCTAGTTATAGCTGAAAAAATAGATACGTTGTTTTATTGATGGAATTTAAGTCATTTAACAGTCTTGAGTTTGGAACACTCATTTCTGAAATTATCACCTGACTCTTTGGTGCGGATATGAAAGTATTTGTTTCGGGAATCACGGTACTAATTCAGTTCCCATAGTAAACCTATGCAAACACCATGATATTAAAAATTCAGTAACTTAAAATTTCTAAGTGCTCATGATCAAACCTATATTTATCAGTATAGATGAAACCTGGGTATCAGCTTCTGTGTAGAGGAAAGGATATGAGCCGCGGCATGTACTGGACCTGCATGTGTTTGAAACGTGTGCTTTCAATTCAGCGCCAAAGAGTCAGGTGCTAATTTTAGTAATGAGTGTTCTTAACTCAAGTCTGTTAAAGGACTGAAATTCCATCAATAAAACAATGTCTCTATTTTTTTTTTTTTTTTACTTACAACTAGGATAAGCTCTCAAAAGATTATTTTTCCTAAAACATAACTTACATATTATTAACCAATCCTGGCTAGCCGAACCCATATATACTCTATTTTATGTTCACCCATTTCCAGACTGGCTCCCATTTTTCGATACCATCAGTACCTTCAAACACATGTAGTCCAGAAAATGCCTCAGCTCATATCCTTTTACCTACACAGAAGCTGTCATCCACGATGCATTCTGATAAATATAGGTTTGATGATGAGCACTCAGAAATTTAAAGTTATTGAATTTTAATATCATGATGTTTGCATAGATTTATTAAGTGAACTGAACTAGTACCGTTGAGTCCTAAAGTGAGATGATTAAGCTTACAATATTGCCGACTTCCTGTGAAAGGCACTTTGCTGACATCAGACAGCTTGTTGTCAAAAACAGGAATTGCCTACTGAAGCCTACAAGTTACTAACTAAACTTTGAAATAATAGACAAAGAAACTCTGAATGGAATGGCAGCACCTGGGCGAGAGAGAGAGAGAGAGAGAGAGAGAGAGAGAGAGAGAGAGAGAGAGAGAGAGAGAGAGTAAACATCCAGTTAACATAAAACACACTTACTCAACAAACGAGGATTTATTTGGTAGACTTCAGACATTGCATAATTTTCAAACAAAAAACAACTGTTCTCCTAAAAAAAAATCTTTGCATGATTCCCAGTCTCACAAAAGAATGCATGTACTTAACATATGAACATACGTTAGTAAATAACTAAGAAATTACTCTTTTTTTTCTAAATCAGAAATTTTTCAAGAAGTTGCACTGGGCCCATTTGGCAACCACTTTGCCATACGTGAGTATACGGTCTACCGGTAATACCTTGCACGTCTAACTAGCAGTATCAAGGACCAGACTTTCAATCACATCTGAGTGTTCCTTAGTGCAGCTGCAATAAAGAAACTTTTTTTGGTTGCTTTTTAATCTATTAAAATTTGTAGGTACGAGCCTTTTCAATATTTTCAGTACTTGACATTAAACAAAAACGTCATTATAATCTTGTTCGAGGTTGGTAAGACATACATAAACAAATTAATCCTTTTTTTACAATGAAGAGTTTCTCTGCTGTTTTTCACTGTTCGTGTGTTTATGATATACACCTTTTCTGATTGCAAGGAATCATTTAATATCCATATTTTCTTCAAATGAGCGACGTCATGTGATTAACCAACAAGATGTTCGCCTGTCTGTCAAGTGTATTTTTTTGTCTGTCGGTCTTTTGTAATAAATATTAGGGGGTGGGGGAGCGGTAGTTTAACATGTAATTTAACCATGATATAAATGAAAAATTATTTGTATCTATAAGTAGCACAGTTTACGTTCCGTATTGAGTTTTTGATCCACTCTTTATTTGGGTGTTACAGATCGCAATTTTTCTGAAGCTTAGTTTTAGTACTTTGAGCTGAAATCATGTTCCCAAGAGGAAAATATATGACTGTTAAATGTATTGCCGCTGAGATATTTTCAGATATATTTCAGACACGCCATTATATAACTCTTGACTCGAGCGTACATCACAAAATTCTGTTCAGAGTATGTATCGTATAACAACATACCATTTACTAGTAAACTATAACAGATCCAGCCCTCTCGAGAACTGTACTTGAAGGAATGTAAAGTGGATGTTTTTCGGATTCTTACTATCGCATTTTCCATGTAAAAAAAAATGACACCAGGCGATGATGTAATAAGTATATATTTATGTAAAGAGGACAAATCAGACGATTGGCTGCACTAAATCATACGGACTTCAGGACCAGTGAAAAGTTTTTCCTTATCGACGGTCATGCACTGCAGTCACTGCTATTCGTGGAATAGTATAAATTGAGTGAAGCAGACGATATTTGAATCCTTCACGAACATCTCCCGCCCGTCTTTATTTCAGGCTCCAGTTGCCCCACAGCAGCTAAGTTTTATATATATATATATATATATATATATATATATATATATATATATATATATATATATATATATATATATATATATATAATGCATGGCAGAGCAGGTTTAAATTTTAAAAATCGCAAATATTATCTGAAATTCCTGAGAAGTTTAGTTTCTGCCGCAAATCACAGGAATATCGAGAAGATACAGAGTTTACAAAACAATGAATGAAAGTGTTATGATGTTAGTAGAACACTGTTCTAGAAACGAGGTCTATGGTAATATGATACACAAGGTAAATCTTTTGAAGTATCTTCCTTTCCAATATGTTTGAAAGGGCTCAGCCATGTTCGTATCACGTGATATTCTGCCATTACGCCACATTGCACAGCGTTCCGTAATATAGACACTAACTGTATTCGTACACATTTACCGAATGTCATTTATTTGCATAAATATTTAAGTTAACGGTGCATCGCTGCGAAACACTTTGGTGAATTGGGTACCCTAAAGTTTAAGTACAGGTATAATTTATGCACAAATCATCGGTTCATGGATCAATACGTAACGTTTCTGTTCATTTTGGACTCATGGATGCAGATTTCCGACAGAACATGTCCATGATGTTCCCTTGGGTACCCAATATGTCTGTGATGTGCCCCTTGGTACGTAATGCGACTATGGTGTTCCCTTGGGTACGCAATATGTATGTGATATGCTCTTTGGTACGTAATGCGATTATGATGTTCCCTTGGTTACGCAATACGTCTGTGATGTGCCCCTTGGTACGTAATGAGACTATGGTGTTCCCTTGGGTACGCAGTATGTCTGTGATGTGCCTCTTGGTACATAATGCGACCATGATGATTCCTTTGTATGAAATGACTTAATTGTTTCCGACGGTGAAATTATGATAATTGCATTTGATATTTAGTTCTTATCTTCCCTTTTAGTTTTTCACTGTCACATATGGGTTTCGCTGTTTGTTTGTTTGCTTTCCTTTCGTCTTGTACTTACTTTTTCTTCTACTTCTTCTTCTCTCTCTCTCTCTCTCTCTCTCTCTCTCTCTCTCTCTCTCTCTCTCTGCTACATCTTCGGCCTTTTCTTCTCAACTCTAAGAAACTATTCTAACCTTCTAATTAATAATACTATGTCATGCTTACTCTAGTCTTTAGGACATTTGCCGCATTTCCAAATAGACATAAATGGCCATAACGCTTATAACGTTTTCAAAAATACATATGTGCACTTACCTGTGTGTCATACGTTTGATGTACAACAGGTTAGGCGGTATCCCTCATTCCGAGCGTGTTAAACTCTGTGCACCTGTCGTCATCCGTTACAGTGCTAATTTATGTTTCTAGAGTGCCAACTGACACGGAGTGACGATGACACATGTGAACCGTATATCAAAGCTATATATATATATATATATATATATATATATATATATATATATATATATATATATATATATATATATATGTATATAGTTCATATGGTCCAAGGTCGAATTAAAATTTGTCAAGTAGTCACTAAATTAAACAATAATGCCCACTGATGATCCTAAATATTTCGGGCGTGCAAATGAACTGCAGTTTCGTTAGTTTGTATTATAGGTATGACTACTACCCTACTGTGTCAACAAAATCAATTAAAAAATTTTAAAGAATAATTTAATTCTAGTCAAATCCACAATACATCGCAGAAAATTGCCCACACTGGCTTGTAAAGATGACGTCTATTTGTTCAAGAATTTCCATCTCGTTGGATTTCTTCTCCTGCAAAGAAACGCTGAACTGAAATTTAAATTCATTTTCCAACCTAAAGCAATCGTTGTCTCTTATTTTTAAAGTTAGTCGTCCTTCATTTTGACACAGAGTTTTTTATTATTATGATTTCAGACTATTTGGAGAAAATGGCCCGTTTAAATCAGCACTTTAGAACGTGTCTAATGGTCACAAAGATGGCAAGCTGCTCTCATTCTTACTTCATTTTTTAGATCGTTTAAAATTTTTGAATCAAGATTTTTAATCTTTTTTTCTTTTTATTGTTCTTATTTTTTTTCCTGGTATAATTGTTTTCAATAAACCCATGTACAAACTAGCTGACTTCATACGCCACAAGATAACCCCTAACGTGTAAACGTAACATTTCTTGAAAGCAACCTTATTAATGTAAGAAACACTATAATTGTCTTGTTTGTTACAGAGAAAGCAAGTTTGTTCTCTCTATCATTTTACATTTAAACATTTGTGCCATGTTCCTTTTGCCTCATTGTAAAATTAATGTCTTTCAAAGTCAAGCAACCCAATACAAGTCGTTTGCCCCTTGTTAGTGGATGTTACAAAATACAGCTGGCCGCAAATAATCAAGTTTAAATTGTTGAGGATAGACACAAATACTATGCAGGACTTCTATATTTATAACTAGCTGGAGTTTTACAAATAGAATATCTTAGTTCAACATGCAAGTCATTGATAGATATCCGCAAATCCAAGGATGTAACACAGTTACAGGCTGCTTCTGATACCAAGACCACAGAACTAAGCTGTGTTATTATTTAGTATTTAACTAAAGGTATTTGCTTCAGGATTTACAAGTTTTTTTTTTTTTTTTAAAACTTTAACAATAAATTCAAGTTCTGATCATTGAATAAGAGCATGACAGACTTTTTAACCTTAGACGCTATAGTCTGGTTCCCTGACCAGTCTCAACTCTGTTGCTCGCCGTTAACAACGTCGCTCGTTAAGGAGTGGAGATTCGCTAGGGAACTAGACTGTAGAGACTGAAGGTAATCCAACTAAATAATGATTAAGGCAAACTTAGTTGCGTTTAATGGATCAAACCTAGTAAGTTTCAGTGGATGGAAAAAGTTGGAAAGGATTTAATTTACAATAACAATCCAAACATAATTGCTGTAAAAGCATAAAACAGCAACATTAATCGTGTGCTTTTTCAGGTTAGGGGCCCGAATCCGCTACCTTGCGGTGTCCCGTTGAATATCACTTTTATCCTGTTGCCTACGCTCGAAATAACCTTTATAACTACTTTTGGGATATTTAGAAACTATTGTTTTGGCTTTTGTGACATAACGTGTTAAATATTATTACACAGCTTTACTCTGACTAAAGTACAGAATGTAAACAGTCTCGGTTTAGATACTCTGTTTCATCCGTATTGACACAAATCTCACTGACGTCTTCGGCATATAGGGAAAATAGGAAACCCTGTCACAGAGTGCACAACTAACAACTCACCATTGACAACTTTCTGTCCTTATCAGTCAGTTTAACAAATGGAATGACCGTGTCGCATATTTGTTAATTTGTCTACATTTTTAGAGGGGGTATATGTGGACGGAGCACCATTACCTCATTAGCGGTTGTCGTTGACATACAACACTGGTAACAAGGGATCAACTTTGCCGACAAGTTTAAGGCTATTTGTCCATGTACCATGGCTCACCTTATTAATGCCAGTAGATACGCAAAGAACAGAAGAATGTCGTCAAAGTTAAAATCTGTCTAATTCTGAAGAATCACAAAAAATTATTGAAGATGCCATTTTTAAATAACCTACTGAAATGGGGTACAATGGGCTTCTTAACTTTTATTCACGATCACCGACTAAAAATGACAATTTTACAGAAGCGATGTATTTTATTAGCCAAAAGGGATTCAAAAAGAAGCCCGATCGTCTGGGACTGATTTCTTAGAGTTATCATCCAAAGGATCAAACAACCACTAATATGAAATTTAATTACCACTGAAAATGAAACGGGAAATTCTAAGCATAGCATTCAGTTAAAACTAAAAACTGTCCCATTTTTTTCATGTTTATACCAGGCATTGAGAAGATATGAAACTTAATGACACAATTTTTTTTTTCAAGCTTTCAAATGGTTAACTTCCTTCCCTAATATTATAATATAGTTGAGATTAATTGGGCATCTAAATAAATGTATTCATTTCACAAAGTCATTGCTACAGCACGACAAACAAACTAGATATCACAAGTTGTTCTTTCCCTACGTAACATTAAACTTGGTTGCTCGATACAAAGGGAAATTAAGAACAAGAACCCATATCCTGCAGCAAGGAAGACAAAGTATTGGCATGTAATGTGTGTCAGTTAAACAATACAAACGTTTTTCTTGAACATATATGTGTTCAAGCTTCAATATTTATATGTATTAAATTTTTCCTCTTTTGTCATCCCTTTGTTACATCAAACAACATGATTTCCTTTTTCTTTTTTATTGTAGTTTTGAAATCATGTAGTTAGTGTCAGTTTGTAAAAACGATCAGCTGTACCTATGCTATTTCAGTTGTATTGTTTCATTTATTTCCATACAGTTTGTCTCTCGCTTACAAAATCTTAAACTAATTAATTACAAATCAGATTTTATTTACTGTAACTAATTATAGTTGAGAATGAAGATTAGACAGGGGCGGATAAGAAATATGGCTTTTTATAGTAGAGAGGCATGAACAAGTAGGCAGAGGTCTATGGGATGGAATAAATGGTGGGGGCCCAGGAAGCTACTGGGCTTTAGACTTTTACAGGGAATAATTTTAACCATCTAACTGTAAGGAAAATGACTCTAGTAAAAATTCTCGGTTCTTTAGCGCTCACCTGGGGCGCACCCATCCCAACCCTAATCCGCCACTGTAATAGTTACAATAATTAACATATGTGACATTCATTTCTGAGAAAATTACGTTCTTAATTTATGCTTAATGTTTGTTAGGTGTGTGGGGTGATACGTGATACGCCCCCCCCCCCCTATGATGCTTTGATTATCGTTATGTAGGAGATGATCAACCATGGTGTTATTACCCGGATAAAGCAAATAATTAAATAAAATATAAAATTTAATGGATGGAGTAGCAGAGATTTGAGCCAAGATATAGAATAGAACAACACGAGTTACCGTATGTAAAATATAACAATTTAATCTACATAAACAAAATGAAATTGAACATGACATTTGAATGAAACAATTTCTCTTAGAAATAGAATTACAGAGTTTACGCGAAATGCAATTAGACGTTCTGTTATAGCAATAAAACAAATTTCATTATAGTAGAGAGTGAATGATCGAACTCAAATTGTCAGCATGTCATCATAACCTGATTGCTTGCGGTCCTTTCTAAATCACTGTTGGTGACAGGTCAGCGTTGCCGTATTTCTTTTCATTTCCTCTCTCCAACCTCTTCGGGTAATCAACCGTATCATAGCTGTCTGCTGTCTTTTCCCACTACGTGGTGCACAGGTATGGAGTTATTTTCCTTCAAATACATATAATACGCAACCTAAATATTTGTCAGGTTTTCTTTTCTTTTGTAGCGTCCAAAAATACTCCCACTCTTTTTACGTCAGATATCGTCTTATTGTAATTCAACACAACTAAGCTATTGTCAGTTCGCAACCTGATACTGATACACACAACACTATTATCATAAATTAAAGTTTATTCCCTCAGCTGCTAGTCGGATTCCTGCGAGAACCATGACATAATTAAACTTCTTGGTAAATAGTACTGAGCCTCTGTGGGTTGCAAATCACTGACTGAACGATGTCGGTCGACACCAGCCGATTTTCATCGGTTAAAAGAATTCATATAAAAATACACAAATGAATTAATGGACTTCACATCTTGTCTTAACTACATTACTTGCTAATTAGCGTTTCACTGACATAGTAAAATAAATTCTTAGCATACGTGCTATACATCATTTAAGACAGATAAATTAATTCTCAAAATTCATATCATGGTAGCGCATGAAATTCCTACAATACATGATTTATGTTACATGCAAACCACTAAATCCGAATACATTCATATCAATGAATGTTGTATGACATTCATACATCAAAAAGGCAGTAGACCTAAGTTGGATGTAAATTGATGGCAAAGACATATCCTCATTGTTTTGGATTTTCACAGCAACTATACATCTTTTGGGGGAAATGATAAAAAGTTACATTCATGAAACATCATGTTAATCAGCTCAAGATGAAATCCCACCTAAAATATTTTTTATATGGATCCATGAATGTATTCTGTTTATTTTTTTTCTCATCAAGACGTTTTTAGGACACGGTCCCTAAATTACTATTTACTCCCAATCGTCAATATTTCACATTTGTACATAAGCCCATTGTTTTAAATGAAAATGGAACTTTTTATGTGTACTGGAAAATGTTATGTCGTGCAGATGATAGTATAATTTACACATAAACAGCGCATTGGGCGTATAAGGCTAATTCTCTTCACCCCGCCGTTTAGCTTCAATGATGCTTGCTGTGAAAATGAAAGACTAATCACCCAATTTTTAGTCTTACTTGTATAGAGTAATACAATAAGTGTTTTCACCCACAGTCTGTGAGAATCTGGAGTGTTGAATATTATTATAAGTGTTCTGACCATCACTCCGTAAGAGTCTGGAGTGTTGAATATTATTATAAGTGTTCTGACCATCACTCCGTAAGAGTCTGGAGTGTTGAATATTATTATAACTGTTCTGATGATCACTCCGTAAGAGTCTGGACGTACAAGAGTCAATAAAAGTTCCCAACGCACAGTAGGAACAAATTGTGTATTGGATATATAAAATAGGTTTAAATTCGATGTCCAAACCATTCCCCAGAAAGTATCCCACTGAAAACAATATTATGATGCAATACAATAAAGCAAGCAGGTTTGCTGTAAATGCACGCTTAAAACCTGTATCATTAAAAAGGATACGTGTTACATGACACGTAACTGTTGATAAATATACAGGCATAGCCTGGCAGCCATGTAATAGGTTCTCTAATTTGCAGATTTGTGTATGAAAGAGTCATCGCCATTGGTTCCTAAACCCGCCGTATTGTTGTGTCAGCCGTTCATGTACAACATGGGAGCAAGTTTAGCTGAGGAGACTTATCTCATCTGGAAGATAGTTTTAATACAAAACATTAGCAGCTGTTAAAAGACAAAGATATGTTTTAGTTTGTATCGCACAAACCGTCTAGGAGTGTCAGTTCGTATAACTCAGGTTATAGAGCATAGGGCTATCGCTATTGATGTACTAGAAATGAAAATACTTGCCCCATCTGTCATGTCTATACCCTCTGGCGAAAGATATAAAAGCCAGATGTAATGCAGTAGAAGCAAATTTACTTATCTGAATCAAATTAATGTTCACGTGCATAATATTCGGACGCTTTAAAAACGGTAGTCTAATGGGATGTCGTCTGCACAATAATGTCTTACATATTTCAGTTTTCCCTAACAAACGTGTTTATAGTTCTTTAAATGGAAGAGAATGTATTTGTTCATAATTTAAGCGAATTATCTGAAACTTTCAGCCGATGGTATCAAACGAGTACGTCTTAAGTATGTAGTTGTTTTTGTTTCGGGCATAAAGTCATTTTCAGCGCATGATAGGCTATACATGGCGGCCAGTATAACTGGTGAAGGAAGAGCCCGGGAAAACCCCCGGTCAGATCCCATGGATCCACGGGAAGCTACTGGCAAGCTTTCTTGCACACCCACATTGACCGAGCCCGAGACTTGAACTCACGCAGACAGAGGTGAGATGGCAGTGATCGGTAAAGGCGAGCGCTTTAGACCACTCGGCAACCCGGGGCCCCTTCTTACGTAAGCAGAATGGCATGTTCATGTCTGCAGCTCAAAACAAATCAAAGTCTGCTTTTAATATGACAAGATTTGTACTTTCAAGTTTTGTCATTTCAAAGAGTCATCATACCAGAAATATTAATTCTTGGTTTATATTAGTTGAAGTTTCGAATTCTTTGTTCATAGTAGATGAATAAGAGTAACTTTACGTTTTGTTATCTCAAAGAGTCAGCATTAACAGCAATGTGAAATGTTTGTTCAGATTAGTTGAAATAAAAGTAACTAAGCTATGACGTGCATGTTCTTTGATCCACGTTTCTGCCAAAGACTTAAATAGTGTTAAGGTATAGGGTACAACCGTCCAAAGACTTAAATAGTGTTAAGGTATAGGGTACAACCGTCCAAAGACTTAAATAGTGTTAAGGTATAGGGTACAACCGTCCAAAGACTTAAATAGTGTTAAGGTATAGGGTACAACCGTCCAAAGACTTAAATAGTGTTAAGGTATAGGGTACAACCGTCCAAAGACTTAAATAGTGTTAAGGTATAGGGTACAACCGTCCAAAGACTTAAATAGTGTTAAGGTATAGGGTACAACCGTCCAAAGACTTAAATAGTGTTAAGGTATAGGGTACAACCGTCCAAAGACTTAAATAGTGTTAAGGTATAGGGTACAACCGTCCAAAGACTTAAATAGTGTTAAGGTATAGGGTACAACCGTCCAAAGACTTAAATAGTGTTAAGGTATAGGGTCCAATCGTCCAAATGACAAATGGATATGTTAAAGAGATAGGTCGATAACGACATATGTCGGTGTAGTGCTCGAGATGTAAAGAGGCACCCAAGTTGGTTTGTTTGCTTGTTTTACTATTTGAATATTACACAACCTTGACTTTGTTTTAATAACATAATTTACGTCCCTACTTACACTTTTGAAACTTAACAACAACCCAAAAAGTAAATGAGCGATGTGGTTGGTTCAGATTTCTCTATAAATAATTTGACGGAATTTTCATTATCGTCTTGATTGTTTAGAAGTATGTTTATTTATTTATTTATTTATTTATTTATTTATTTATTTATTTCCTTTTACACATATCAAAGCTTAATTAACGTTATATTAAAATCCAGGCTTTAGTTTATGACCATGGAACCATATACAGTATTATAGCAAATTGGCGACCTAGATGCTGTGATATGCACAAATATAGCAACTGATAAACACAGTTATAGCTGTTACGTGTAGGCTCGTACAATAATAACAAGAGAAAAGAGTGAAGTCAACAAGCTTTGTATATTTTAACAAAATATTTTATTTCCCTAGAAAACAATGTAAAAATTGGAAATAGGACTTACTATTTGTGAATATAATCCAAAATTTAATTCTAAGATTGAAAAATACAAGTCCTATCACTAAATAGTTCTAATAGAATCCAGATTCGAATCTCGACGACGTTCCAATATGGAGGCGATGACGTCAGATGTGGTCGTTGTACAAATGGCAACAATTCCTCAATTGAATCACAATTTGTGTTTCCGAATAATTCCAGAATAAATTTCCACTGAATTTCTTTCTCCCAGAAGTTTTTTTTAAAAAAATGCACTCGTTTGGTTTTCTAGAGAATAAACTATTAAATTCCAAAAACAAATGAACTTCAAAAACAATCTGGTTTCAACAATAGAAACCTTTCTAGCCCTCATGGTTTAAAAATGCAACTAACTGAAACGCTCTCAGAAAGGGTATTAAATCCAACTAAAATATCATCCCGTTCTCGCGTGGTCTCTTAACACTTGAACAACGCAATAGAAAATATGAAATTTGTCACGTAGCAAGAACAGCCCTATCCAGATTCTCACTCTGAAATAAATTTAAAAATAAAACATTGTTTATTCAGACTACACGTAGACTGAACTGACCTTGGCAATAGCCAATCGTTTTCGCGTAGTGTTTACACTACCGCGCACCAAGGTGAACTAAAAATAATGCTAATGTAACATCTTTTACGTTTTAGATAAATAGAATTACTGAAAGAGAATATCGAATCCCGTGAAAATAATCATTACAATAAAATGTATTGAAACAAAAATAAAATGAAAAAGAATTTTAAAACTAACACACAAGCAATTTAATTACATATACGTAACATAGCAAAGTGGCAAACTAAACAGCCGTGATTTCATTCAGATTTTGTATGACAGCTCATGTTAGTTGTCACCAAATATTGTATTTATTTCAGTATTCAGATACACTATATCAGTAACAAAGTAAAGAAAAGGACTAGTGAACAATCTGCTCACATACATATACAACCGTTTCTCACGTACTCAACACCTACCTCCTAATGGAAAGGAGTCCATAGTGAAAAAAAAGGACATAACTCTTGTGAAAATAGTGAGACGACAACGATTAGTCCAGATGCATATCTTCAGATGATGACCATAATATATTTCACAATAGTCCATGAAGCTGCAAAAAGTGCAATTTACATGGCAATCCATCGAAAACTGTGGTGTCATATAATGAATTATGCTACAAGACAAAAAGGGCAATTCAGCGTTGAAGAAAGGAACAAGAAGAAAAGTAGTTCCTGTACAAAGTACAGCAGCAAAATCTTCGTAGCAACGATCTCGATGACGTTCTAGGCAACACATATTTGAACTAAGTCTGATTACAGTATCAGCAAAAGGATCACCTTGTAAATGAATAAATGAATGCATATTTCTGGTGGCAATGATCTATACTACTTATACATGTTATTTAGCCAGGTAGATCCACACGCGACGAAACATTTTGGAATAAGGCTCTAAAATTGATTCGATACTCGTTCAGCTGATATTATTTGTTCAATTGAGCCGACTGTATTCAATAGACGAGAGTATGTAACGAAAAGAAACAAATGCATTTTATTATGCACATCATTTCAAAGCCATACATACTAAACTAGTGGATACATGCAATCGTCAACACTCTCTCAGATGAAATTATGCCAAATTTATTTCACAAAATGATCACTGATAGCACAACATGGATACTAACAAGATCGAATATCTAATTATGAAGTTCATTTAATTGTTTTCAACAACCCAAACAATAACTGATCAAATTATTGTTTTAGTGTGGGTAACACGATATGCGTCATGTTGAAAAGTGTCTTTTCAATAGAGGAATGAAACTTCAAACATCAGCTAAAGTCTTACTTCGTTATTTACTGCGCGTTTGAATGCGTTTTGGCTAACAAATAAGGGATTTCATTGAAAACATTAAAATATATCCAAATCTGGCTTCTGTCTATATCTAAAACTAGCATACAGCTGTTATAAACCCATTTTTTAAACTGATTTTCTGATTTCATTCAGGTGTTTTACGACACATTAAGTGAATCTGCGAACTAGTGCATTTAAAATTACACCCAAATGTGAACAATCTATACAGGAAGAAGAAAAATATTTTAAATAAACCAACATATGTCATTTCTGTATAAAGTTGTACCTTTGATTTGGTTTCAAACAGGAAAAGGCACCTATGGTAGTCCTATTTGATCAACGACAGGAAAAGGCACATATTGTAGTCCTATTTGATCAACAACCGTGGCTAAAATCCTACGATTTTTAGATACAAATTGACCAAGATTTCGAAAATGATTTTCAAATTGGAAAACGCCTGGAAAACAACAACAATCAAATATACTTTAGTGGCATCACATTTTTAAAATGGTAGAGCTAAATTATTGAAAAGGCTTTAGTTTAGTTAGTATAAAAACAAACAAAAAAACAAAAACAAAAAAAAAGAGCACAATTAGCTAAACCTATTCACTCTGATAAAGTTATCTAAGTGGACAATATACACACGTTACTACATAAAGTTTTAAAAACTTGTATGACAATAGAATCATTATGACCGACACTTACAACTTATACAGGGGCATGAAGGACAACATCAGATTGTATGATACCAGTAAATACTTGAAGGACAACGTTGTTACAAGGAAACAAAACCACAACTGTCTTTCTCAGTAATGAACTAAACGGTACACAGATAAAATAATTTTGTTGTTTAAGATGCAACCTCTGCTCATTTAGGATTACCAACGAAGAGAAGAAAGTGTGCAAGAAAAAATGTGTGATAAAATATGACCTTCATTTTTATCGATATGAATTTCTTATTTAAGCATGATGAAAATCATCAGGAAATAAACCTATTCAGGTCATATCATCAGGAGATTTATATCGTCAATATATAATCAGAAGTGGCTTTATCAGCGTACTATGATAATATTAATTGTTTCATAACATACACAACTTGCCTTATGGATATTTTCAAAAGGGGCATTTTAGAAATCAGTTGAATTTAAAAGGAATAAATATAAAATATTGCAAGATATAACTGTTCTGTTGAAAAGGACTCGTGCTAGAATGGTATAACTTCAATCGAAACATATATATATATATATATATATATATATATATATATATATATATATATATATATATATATATATATATATATATATACTATATATATATATATATATATATATATATATATAAAATGGAAAACTACTGGTTTCCTAAGGGTTGCATATTATAATATCATGAGAGAGTTTGCTATGACATCGCACCCTAGGTACGTCAGCAACCAAAAATAAATATATATAAATTCTGCTTTTGCTTTTCAAAGTACCAAATTTGCCCAAAAAAGCAACAAAAATAAACATATAAAAGACCAAATAATGAAGCGGTCGGTGATGTTATGTGTCAACGGTGATAATATTGACCAAGGATTGACACCACATTATCTGAAATACCAAATCTTTAATGAAAAAAAAACCAACTTGGAAATGATTTAAAACATAGATGAAACTGAACCAAACTGAGCTAAATTGTTAAATATTTCAACTTTTGAAAAAAAATTTAGAATTAAATCTGCAAATTACATCACAGCCATTAACAACTTATCAAGCTTAATTTTACAAATATGGATGGATCATTTTGGGTAACTCTTTGCTATTGGCAATGCAGAGAGTAGAAAATCTCTTAGACTTAAGCACGGACAACTGGAAATTATTCATTCTTTCGACAACATTGTCGTGAAGGCAAACACAATAGCAAAGCCATAAGAACTAACACGACACTGCACAAACAATGGATGAAACATAATATTGATGACAATATAGCAGTATTAAATTGATGAAAATTTGTACCATTCTATGTGGTGTTTCTTTCATTACATACTGTCAGAAGATCTATTATGTCATGATCATTTTATTCATTTATAGACTGAAGAACATTTAGTACAGACTAAAAGTTTCTGGCGCTCTGGAAGTTTTGTTTTATAAATATCAATTGCAAAAGTCAAAAGCAAGTTAGTATGTTGTTGATATATGTATTTTTGACAAATAGTGAGTCAGAATTCTCACGGCCTGTATTACTAATATATCTGGTACACGTATGAACTTGCTGCTTATTAAATGATTGCAAAATGCGCCGTAGCAAATATTTGATATTAGAAGAAAAAAAAAATGTATTCGTTCGGACCGAAAAGTAGCTTACGTTTGCCTCTATTACAGCGAATGTAAATGTTGATGCATGCGTATGACTTCCAGGGTAACTCAGGACCGATGTGAATCACGTACAGCACTGAGAACAAGTGGATTGAGCATTTAACCTGTCCAGAGCACGCGATGTTTACATTATCGTCATTAACAGGTATGGAAATGAACGTGATGATTAAGTTTGGTACACCTGTAGTTCAGTGAGGTATCCATTGAAATTACTTTTTTTCCATGTATGAAAATATGTTTATATCCTCCTGTTTTGTTTATTTCTCTCCCACTGTGCCCATGACAGCCATGTGTGCCCATGGCAGCCATGTACTCATCAACATATTACATGCGGCGTAAATTGGAACTAAAGCAGGTTGAAATTATCATAACATTGAAGCTTAAGAACTTTGTAGCTGCAATGCACACAAATGAAATAACTTAAATTTCACTTAAAGGAATGCTGAAGAAACTCGAAGAGCATATACGATGAATAAAAACCATACTGTCTTAACTATAACCAGTTTGTCAGAGATCGGAATTATTAGCAATTTGACAGAGATCAGAACTATCAGCAATTTGACAGAGATAAGAACTATCAGCAATTTGACAGAGATCGGAACTATCAGCAATTTGACAGAGATTGGAACTATCAGCAATTTGACAGGCGTCTAAATTTGTGTAATGACTCACAAAAGCGGCTTAATGTGTACAATGGAGTACGTGTTACAGCTTCCTCGTCAAGAACGGACGGATGAATGAATACAATGTGGAACAAATCAGGCTCTGCCAAAAACCCTTAGCTTTGTCTGCAGAAAGAGAAGCATAAAATCCTAGAATGATCATTGTTCATACTGTCCCAAAATCATTACATTTCGTGACAGATTTAGCACATATCAGTGTGTCTTATTATTACATTTCGTGACAGATTTAGCACATATTAGCGTGTCTTATTATTACATTTCGTGACAGATTAGCACATATCAATATTTTGTTATTACATTTCGTGACAGATTTAAAACCTACCAGGGTATTGTTATTACATTTCGTGACAAGTTTGCCACATAATGTATCTTTTCAGGAACTGTATGAAGTGCTCCGACAGACGAAACATTAGCTGACGGTCTGTTGGCAACCAAATTTATACTTTAAAGGCCGTACAACATAACGGTGAAAACGGTAATCTACACAGGAAGTCTTTGTATTCGTGCATGGTGGACAGTACAATCAACAGCAGGCTCAAATTTAGTGTGTGCATATGTGTGGACGTAGATGATAAGACAGACTTACTTATCAACATATTATATAAGCATAACAGCTTTATGTCATTGACGTTTTGCGTTATGCAGTTGAGTTTTATTTGCGCACTGGAAAGTCGTGATAACAGACTAACATAGGTTATCTAAGTTCTACAAATCCCCAGGTATTATGTGATGGTGGTGACTCTGTGGTGTCTATGGCGACTGGTATGTGCCAGTGCCGTCATTGGTTCAATAATTTGAACTATCACCTGTATCAGTGGCAAACACAATTTGTTTACATCAACAAAGTTTGACTTTCGTCTGCTGCAACCGCTGGCGACACTGGAAGATATGTAAAGCGTAAGCAAAACTGAACACAATAACGCGACAAAAACGGTAAAGGGTCAACGTGACAAAATCACCATGGTAACAATGTACCAGCACGACAAATTTTAGGTGATGAAAGAGCCCAAACTAGGCGAGAAAACTGTAAACAAATTATGTATCGTCCATTTTTAGCTTTCGAGCGCCATGTTGTAGCCTAGGTGCGTTGTCAATTTCTCGCGCAATCGTGTGGTTCTTTTCATATTTTATCGCTATGTCGCGGCGACAGTGCGACACGGCATTAAATTCTGCCACCTAGACATCAGAGGAAAGGTCAAATAGATAGACATTTCCAGCAGAGTTAGCAGACCTCAGCAATTTGACATGTACAGTGACTTTAGGGCATAACATATGCAGTTTTAAAACCTGCATCATTTTTAACCAAACATAAATTATTATAATATTAAGCAATCATGTTCCTACTAGGTTTGAGCCCTTTCAGACCGAAAATAGTGATAAAGCTATAGTTTTCTACCATGCATTTTTATTATCTACAGTTTGTTTACGGATCGCGGCTATTTCTGCCTTTGTAAATCACAAATGAAAATGATAGACTTCTAACTATTTTGCACTCTGGTGCGCTAACAAGTACAAAGATATGGTTGTTTAGTATTATTTAATATTGTATAATTTATTTGGTTACAATAGATGCAAATAAATAAATAAATAAATAAATAAATAAATAAATAAAACAGTCTCAAGTGCCAGTACTCTGGGAGCTGGTAGTTCTGCTGTACCGACCAACGACTATAACTGGCTTTGATTTTTTTAAACCGATCAATAAGAATTTAGCATTTTGCTAACACTACAGGAAAACTGATGGCACATCATCCTATAATACTAACTTTTCTGTCTCTGTTTAAAATCCTTATACGAAGTTAAATTTTCTAACCAAAGCTAAATTTTAATTGTGCATCGGACTTTGTATTGGGGATACTTTGATTCTACAAAAAAACAAAAAGAAAAACAACTTTTACTTTCAAATAATGTTTAAAACCTAATATAATGTATATCACATAAGTAGTGAGTGGGGGCGATATATGATCTATGGGGTCTTAGTGTTAAATTTGGTCGTTTGCACTATGGGGTCAATGGGACTTTAACATGGGTGGGCTACTCTAGGGTCAAGGGGAATTGAACACAGGGAATGTATAGCGACAATGGATTGGGCCTGTCTAGGGTCAATAGGAATTGGAGAGGGGTGACGTCACGGTACTGGACACTGGCAACAATGTTGCAAGTGGCTGACCTCAATCGGGTGGAACAGTGTGGCAAGGGGCTGACCTGAATAGGCGCTACTCAAGGACAAATAGAGACATAGACATAAAGATGTGGTTAGAGACAGGGTTAGAGACAGAGACATAGATATATGACACAACCATAGATTTATGAACATAAATCCATCACATAAAATTTTTTTTGGGGGGGGGCAAGAGAGAATAGATATCCTTTTGAGGCAATGGAGTGGCCCTGAAAAGGGCATTTGGTTTTCTTGTTAACACCATTCAGATTCAAGATTCTCTTCAGACAGCCTTGCCTCTCCACATAGATTCTTTGTTTCCAAAGGGCTGTATCAGTCATCTGGGTATTTGCCCATGATGATTTGACATACATGTATCTGGGATAGTCTGGTTTGAATAGCATCGACGACAGGAGGGTAGACGATTCTACGTTAGTCCACATCTTGTGACAAGAACAGGTGAATGAAATGAGGTGAACCGCAGTTATTTATAATGGAAGAGCGGATCGAAACGGATTGAGTTCTTTCAGTCCTAACACGTGTTACAAAATTCAGTCACAGTGCGGAGCCTGTCTTTCAATCCGAAGATAACTGCCTGTAACGTCACATTCCCTATATAGGTGCGCTATCGTCTGTGCCCAGTGAATCTATGCGACAGAGTTAGAACATGACGGAAACTAAGAAGACAATGAATTGGGGTGCACCGGCCGTGGAGACGAGAAGTGATGGCATAGCAGCGGCTACCCAAGCAAACACAGTCCTACTTCCAGAAGAGACCGATTTTAATTGGGATTTAGTGGATTTTCTCTCTTCTTCACAAGAATTTGTTCAGGTACCAGCAACTTCACAATCCTTACCGTACGTCGAAGATTTTAAACAGAGACAGAAAGAAGAATTGGAGAAATTCCTACGACAGCAGAAAGAAGCAGAACAAACCTTTCTCATTCAATAGCAACAGCGAGAAAAATAAGAGGCAAGAAGAAAACGACATGAAGAAGAAGAAGAAGCAGAGAAGAAACAAGGTCTAGGAGAGAAGGAGGACAGTGAAAGTCAAACGGTGACTGTACTTTTCGACATTTTGACAGAGTTAAGGAGTCTGAAACAAACTTATCAGATTTCTTTAATACGACCCAAGAGAAAAAGACCTTCCCGAGCCAAACAGTCCAACCAATATACCTACTACTCCTGAGAAACCAATACTAGTGACCTCTACGAAATCATCGACAGTAGCAGGTCCAGAAGTAAGCTTTGACCGTGGCAAAGAGATAAGACAGTTAAAGCTCATGACTTCCCGTTCCTGAGTTTTTTGTTTGTTTTTTTATTTAAAAAAAAAAAAAAAACGGTCCTTTTCAGGGCCACTCATATCTTTCGAAAAGAGACTACTCAATGTTTGCCAAAATCATTTAAAACTCAAAATCGTCCCTTTTTTCCAACATGATGGACGTGTGTGAATGCATGAGTGTAGTTCCTTATCATAAAAATCCAAATCAAGAGACACTTACTTTTTTCTTTCTTGTATATTCTCTGGTACAAATTTACAATCCAATTTCACAACACATCAGTTTAAAATGTTCATTTTTCTTCTTCTTTGTTTTTTGTTACTCTCTTCTTATTTTGAATTTCTTCACTGTGACAGGTTTTTCCTCTTCTTCCTGACTTTCTTCTCGTCTTCTTTTCTTCTCTTTCTGGACATGTCTTGGTTCTTCCTTTTCGGAGGGTAACTCTTCTTCCTGTTCGGAACCACTCTCTATCTACTGCTCCTGTTATTTCTTAGGGCAATCTGAAGACCAATGTCCTTTCTCTTGACAATGATAACAGGTATCTTGATCTTTGTCTCTTTTGACGCTTGTCTTGCTTTGACGTTGTGGACATTCTGAAGACCAATGCATTTTCTTCTGACAGATATAGCAAGTATCTTGACTTTTAGTTCGAAAGGAGGGGGAGTAGTCCGTCGGCTTCTCTGAAGAAAACCTTCGTATGACACCTCGCAAAGCTCTGATCAGAAGTTCGATCTGTGTTGGCTCTTCCATCTTTCTGGTAGGATTGAGAGTGAAATCAATACTCTGAGGAAGACACTGACCTTGCATTGATAAAAAGGGGATCATGGCGTTTAAAATGTAGTCATTTGACTTATTGCAATCAAGATGAAACAATCGCATCATTTCGTGAAAAAAGGAGAAGAAAATAAAAGGCAGAAATGTGACCTATCGCCGCGTACAGTAGCTGAAGACTTGGTTCAAATTCATGCCAGCGATTTTGAAGATGACATGAGTGAATCAGAATACAGGCCCGGGGAGTCTACGTCAAATCAAAATCCACCACCAGTAACCCCTGAAAACTATTGCCACATTCGACAGACGGATAAACGCTCCTCTAGAAAGTTTAGAACCACAGACTACACGTACACGGTGAAGTTTAAAGATTTCAAGTCCTACGTACCGTTGGAGAAAGCAGAAGAGTTCATCACCGATTTGTGGGATTCTTTGGTAACCACACTGAAACGGCCAAAGACGATGCCTTGAGACTTTCCATTTATCACGACAGTCGGAAGTCCCCCGTTTGGATCGAGTTTAGCAGGCCATCAGAATTGACACCTTCCAAAGTTATCGACAAGATTTAACATGTACAGCAGTCCAACGACAAGTTTCGCATCACCGATGGAAAAGCGACACTGTACATGTCCCACGTTTCTCTTCCCAAAGGGACAGGACAACGCAAAAAGGTGTTATTGGTGGACAACCTTCGTAGCATCGAGCGTAGCCTCGTCCGAATAAACAATCCTCAAGACAAGATGTGTTTAGCCAGGGCCATCTTGGTGGACGAACGTATGCCGACAAGAACGACACGTCAGAATGGAAAAGATTCTCGGAAACTATTCAACAATAGGACCGAGCCAAACAACGAAGAGAAGCAGAACTCCTGTTACAGCAAGCGTGGCTTTCTAAAGACACCCCCTGTGGCATTCCTGAAATGCAAAAATTGCAAGATGTCTTAGCTTCACGCTACACATTGAAAGTGCACACTCAAGGGGTGCGCGGACCTCTGTTGTTTCGAGGCAAAAATTTCAAAGACGGAAAATACATTCAAGTCTATCATCACGATGAACATGTCGATACCATTACCAGAATCACCGGATTCCTGGGACACAGTTATTATTGTGAGAAATGTTACTATGGGTATAACAATCGAGAGCAACACAAGCATTGTGGATCGAAATGACCAGGATGTTGGGCCTCTAAATGCTGCCTCGACGAAGGACAAAAACGAGTGCATTTCTCAGCTTGTCAACGCACTTTTGTCAGCCTTACCTGTTACCAACAACATCTCAAGACGCAAGGTTCACAGAAGAAAAATGCTTGTCAACCGCTGAGACTGTGCCCTACTTGTGGCACCAACAGTGCCAAGGCACATCTATGTCCAGGAAAGAAACGATGTCACATCTGTCACCAGATCGTGGACTTGGAACACGAATGCTACATTCAAAATTACCAACCGCAACAAGAGGAGGAGGAAGATGTCAAGAAAGATTCCGTTTACCTGGAACATGCTCGATGGTCTCCACACTGTCACTACCTACCTTTAGTGGGATGACCTCAGTAATCTCTTGATGGATACTCTACAAGAGAACATTGGTGGTTTGCCTGTGGAGTTGAGAGAACGCATTTACCGAAAGTTTGTCAAAATACAAGACAAACGCAAAGAACAATTACATCCGTTACGTCACCAATGTTGGAACCACTTGTACCTGAATGCTATTAGAGGACTGATTCATTTGAAAGCGTTCCAATGGTCAGACATTGATAAACTACCCAAGAGTCAGAAGACTTTGGTTGCTACTAATTCTGCTTACATAGTGTCCATACTACAACTAATTCCAGAGGAAGTCTTAGAGGATTACCAAACTCTTTTACGCGAACAAATTTTGTCTGTAGAGGAAAATTCTGTGCGGTGTGTGATGTGTGAACTAGGGACTAAACTATTTGGATACTTCGACGGAGTAAGAACAGTTCTGTGCTTTTTACACACTTATTTCCTCCGACAAAAGAGATATAAAATCTTGCTACCATGCTACGACCATATCATTAGTGATACAACAATTGCCATGGAAAGAAATCATTGACAGTATTCAGACTGTGGCGGATTACCAACACTTTTTACGAGAACTGTATAAAATGAATTTGAGTCGTCGTGTGGTGTGTGTCTTAGTGACTTTCTTTCTGGGATTTCGTTTACCAGCCGATTCCTTGTGGGCTCTTTACGATGCATTGTGAGGTACCACCAAAAACATGAGGGTGGTACCTTTAAATGTACACGAGAGACTCATTCTGTTAAAAGCCTTGCGCTTTCATCTCGATACTTCTCGACCTCTACGGGAAAAAAAGATTTGTCAACTTTTAGTCACTGAAGATATTTAAGACAATGTGTGTGTAGCCTGTGACTTACACCCTCAGAAAGAATGCTTAGCCAAGCATCGACACGTTCTTCGCCAAATGGTCCAAAAGAAACTACCCATCCGTCAAAGGAAAAATATGTTGGCACAACGCGGAGGATTTGTGCACCTATTGTTAGCACCCATACTAAAAGCCACATTGGCACCACTGATTACAGGACTTGTGGGAGCTACTGCTTCACAAATGACTCAAAGATTTAAAGGATCAAGAAGATAAAAGGAGTTTCTGGGGTGAAAAGATTTCAGACGTGACCTTTGGAATCTGATGGAAGGACGAAAACTGACTTCAGTGCCTTACAAACGATAGATGGAATTCCATCTCTGGCATGAACAACGTACCCCGCATTTACCTCCCAATACTCATTTGACCGAAATGTCCCAATTACAACACGAATTGCAATCGTTTACGGATCGCAGCGATTTGTCAGAAACGGAAAATCTCAACGGTACGGTCAAGTGTTGCAGCGACTTCAACTATTTCACCAGAAAGCTTTGGACGAAACAGCACAACCGACTCTGAAAGATTTTAAGACCCTGATGAAAAGTCCATCACCATCACCACCAACATCACCACCCCCAGTGACCAAGAGAGAGAAAGAAGAAGAAGAGTTTCAGACTCCACCAGAAAATGTATGCAAGTTAACACCACCAACATCCAGAACTGGTTGGATTAAAAAGATGATAGCAACCCCTTCTTCATCAGAAGAGAAAAGGAAGGTGAAGACAGAAGTTAAAGAACTGATGACCCCTGTTCAGACATCCTCCTCGACACTTATTGCCCCTCGGATACGCAAAGCATTACAATCCAAGAAAATACCACACGAAAAAAGTAGCATCCGTGAAGAGTGGGTGACATTAAAAAATGTCCTAATGGAGAATTTGTTAGCCAGCATTTACTACGATCCATCACATCCCGCGGGATACGGAGGAGTTCAGAAATTTATCGTGCTGCCAAAACCCAACTGAAAAGTGTCCGTTTACCTCAAGTGCAACGATGGTTACAAAAACAAGCCACTAAAATATTCCAGAAATCGCACCCAAGTGGAGGGCATCGATCATCAATGGCAAGCCGATTTAGCTGATGTCTCTCATTTGGCCACCTATAATCGTGGCTACAAATATTTGTTTCGTGTCATCGACGTCTTTTCCAAATTTGCCTGGGTCGTGCCATTGATTTCCAAATCGAGCACTGAGTTAGTGCGATCCTTAACACTGGTGTTGAAACAAAGCGGTCGTCACCCTCCTCGATGGCAACTCGACAAAGGCACCGAATTTCTGAATCAAGCTTTCCAGAAAGAATTAAAGAAACGCGACATTCATTTTTTCACCACCGAGAATCCAGAAACCAAAGCCAGCATCGTGGAACGTTTTCAACGCACCTTGAAAGAACGCATGTGTAAATATTTTACGCATCAACACACTCTCAAGTACATCGACGTCTTACTGCACCTGGTCAAAGAATACAACCAATTTTACCATCGAAGCATCGGATGTGCCTCACAAGAAGTGACTCCCGACAACGAAGTGACCGTCTTTGAGCGCCTGTTTGGTACGTCACCGACTGTGACTGTCCCCAAGAAAGGTGGAGTGTTGACGACGGGAGATTGGGTGCCCATTTGCAAAATCACTGTCGACAAAGGCTTTTTACCCAACTGGACCACCGAATTGTTTCGTGTCGCTGGACGAGTGCGTGGCCGTCATCTTACCGTCTGTAAATTGGAAGACTTGAACGGGGAAGTGTTAAAAGGAACGTTCTACTTGCCCGAGTTACAACGCGTAACCAAAAACGAAGACGAAGTGTACGACATCGAAAACAAAGTAAAGTGGGAAAAAGTCGGTCAAAGAAGTCTAAGTACATTGGAAAGAATATCCGCCGCGTTTTGACTCTTGGATCGTCGCTTCGCAAGTCATCGACTATAAAAAGAAGTGACCATCATGCCCTTCAACACAGCTTCAACCACCACATTGACCATTCCTTCACCGAGTTCCTCTCTGCAAGATCTACAAAAGCAACCCCTGTGGGTGTGGTATGGACAACGTGTGCCCAAAATATAAATAGTCTTTTTCTGCCAAATGTTTATGGTGTATTGTGTCATCGGTGCTGCCATTGCCAATTTGAGTTTGCAACAAGGAGACAAACAATTGTGGACCATTTTACTGAGCAGCTGCATCAGTTACCATCTCCCCAATCCTTCCCTGAAATACTATAGCAACGGCAGTATTGCGACCAACGTCGGTCACCCTCCCAACAGTCACAATAACAATAAGAACAATCCTCTTTTAGACACTTCTCTGACTTCCAGTGACCCCTTGGACAGCAGAACTCTGGAATTATGAATAACCAATATTACTTAACTTTACCCAGTGACAGTTTCATGGATGTGTTTTTCTTCAATACTTTGTGCTGCTTCACGGCCAAATTACATCAGGCCATACAATTGGATCACCAAGCCCATTGGGAAGTGGCTTTGGTCGAAACGATTCACCATACACAAATCAAAAACATCACTGAAAATCAAAACACTTTTGTGGTCGAAGTTCTGAACGACCAAATGCAACATAACTTGGACGAAAACGAAACTCTAGATGCCTCCATGAAATGACCAGTGTCCCTCGATACTCCACGGTACATCTATATGATGAAAATTCCTGCAGGCTAATATTTTAGTGGTCAACATCTGGTGGACACGATTGTTTCCAAGTTCAATGTGCTGTGTAGCAAAGCCATGGACAAAACCAAACGAAGTGTCACCCTCGAGTACCATAAAGAGACCTGTCACCTACTTATGAAATTTTCGGATGCCAAAACTTTGGCCATTACATTTTGTCCTGAATTGTTTGACATTTTGGGCGGAGACCTCAAGATGGTCAAGGGTAACAACATACCGCCCACTGCCTGAACCAAGGATTAAATTTGATCTTTGTGTACTCTGATGTGGTGGAGTACAACGTGGTGGGACACACATCCGCACCGTTACTGCGAGTCATTCGTTTCAAAAGCGGATTCTGCCACGACCAGTGACGAGGAAGGTAGAAACACCTATCACGTTGACCGCGAATTTGTACATCCTCACTATTTACCCTTCAGTAAGTCGCATTTCTACAGTGTCAACATTGCTATAAAAGGAGATCTGGGACAAAATATTCCATTCTCCAAAGGGAAAGTTACGGTGAAACTCCATTTTCGAAAACGATTCTCTAACGACTTGTAAGTCATGTATCCTGTACCTAGGAGTCGCTCGACAGCGAGCACATGGTTTAGGAGATATGCTGAAATCGACTCTTCGTTCGGTGGCCCCCGTTTTGAAACCGACAGTGACACGAGAATTAAGCCTTGAAAGATGCCGCTTTGACGTGTAAGGCAAAGAATTTCCCAAAATGGGCCGACGAGAAACTCCTATAAATGCCCTGGACGCTGCCCAGTCAAGCATTCCTGCTTCCCTGACACCACAGCAAGGACAAAGCAGAAAGAGACGACGAAGACACTGATCCAGAGGACTTCACACACCCAGAGCTAGAAAGACCAGCAAAAGAAGAACCATCCGAAAATTAGACGTTTTTGATTATTAAATAACAGAGAGAAAAAATGATGCACCGAGAGCCTTGCGAATGTTCTAAGTCGGAACTGGATCTGTTTGCCATGCCATCTACTATGATGACAATGCAAGAATCCCAATGGGTCGAATTTCATCCCATCTTCTCGTTGACAACCTCAGCCCCCATCGAATTTGAAATCAAAGTACAGCCCGAAGATTAGATCGATTTGAATAGCAGTTACTTGTATCTGAAAGTCAAAGCTATCAAAACGGACGACACCTCTCCGTGAGCCTATGCTAGAGTATCTCCCGTCAACAATTTCATGCCTTTCTTGTTCAGCGAAGTGGATTTGTACTTGAATAACAAACTAGTCAGCAGCAGCATGGATACTTACCCTTACCGAGCGTACCTGGAAAATCTCTTGACGTACGGAAAAGATGCCAAGAACAACATTTTAGAAATCAACAGTTTGATAGAAGTCATTCTAGACTATTATAAGTTATGGAAGACTCTTATCCCATTTTGAATGGTAGAGAATCTTGGGAAATGGAATGGGAGGATATCGTGGAAGCAGAACCCGAAGACAAAGACTCTGATCCAAGATCGAAGATCATCTGTTCCAAGGACAGTTACCCAAACGTTTAATCGTTGGTATCGTCAGCAACGAAGCTCTCAATGGAGCCTTCACTGCCAATCCTTTCGAGTTCAAGCACTCCATAGTGTCCAAGATCAAAGTTAGTCGCGATGTCAAAACCTTCGAACCTAACTTTACCCAGAAGAATTACTTGAGATCGTACTTGTTCCTGTACGAAGCCACGGGACAGCTAGGGACTAACAGCAGCCACGGCATTTCGTACGACGATTATGCAGGAGGCTACGCTTTGTGGGCCTTTGATTTCACTCCAGACCAAGGCAGCGACAAGGGACATTTTCACCCATTAAATCCGGTCAACTGAGTGTGGAACTTCAGTTTGCAGAAGCTCTAACCGAGACTGTGAACGTCATCTTGTATGCCGAATTCGACAAACACCTGGCAGAAACCATTACAGGGTTAACCAAGAAAGATTGTTATGGATGTCAAAACGATCATCCCAGTCAAATTCAACACGATAAATGTCTGAGTCAAGAAGAAAAATTGGACGAGTATCTGGATGACGCTTGGGGTCTCATCTCGGAAGAAGCAGTGTTGCATCAGTGGTATAAAGACTGGCGTGATCATTCCTCCCCTCCACTGACTGCTCTAGAGATCCATCGCATCGAATCTCTCTTGGCCCAGAGCACGGAGACGTTTACTTGACAAAGATTTTCAATCAAATAGTCAGGACTGAACTGATGACTTATAATTACCTGTGAAACAAGAAAAAAGAACAAAACAAAATGGACACCTGGGAACTTTATTACCTTTTGAAAAACAGTTCGTACACCACTTCTTGGAATCCTGTCTTGTGCGCTAACCATGAACTTCCTCATCGCAAACCTAAAGACCATCAAGCTTATGTCATCAACACGGACGACAGTCATCTCCCAGGAACCCACTGGGTAGCCGTCTACTTTCCCCACGATGCCTGTGGGGAATATTTTGATTCGTATGGATTACCGCCTTTGGAAGACGACATCATCTACTTTATAAGAAGAAATGCCCAGACAACTTGCTTCAATAATGTGAAATTACAAGGCACAGATTCCATGGTGTGTGAACAATATTGTTTGTATTTTCTTCATCAACGCAGTCTTGGATATCCCTTAGAACATTTAGTGACTTATTTTGATCGTGACTCTTCTAGAAACGATGAAAAAGTAGATCGATGGTTTCTGACCATTATGGATATATCTTGTCTTTAGTAGGAAACGTAGCGTACATCAATGGCCAAATGACCTCTATCAGTGGAAGTCTAACTTGACTTCACAACGTTGTCAGCCTTGTCAAAAATTGGTTATTTGAAAAAAAATGTGTTGATGTTATATTATGTGTTAGTTAATTGTTGGTTGAATAAAAATGTTATCTTTTGAAAAAAGTGTTGGTGGTTTGTTTTAAAAAATGAACACTGTGAATATATGCTCTTTGACTTCTCTCTCTCCCTCATCATGACATGAGCTATAGCATTCCTACCCAAAAAAAATCATATGGATGTTTTCTATCGCGTCCACGCTTGAGCCATATAATGCGAGGCGGTCTCCAGTCTGACCATCCATTGTTGACTCGTCAACCTATGAAGATGTCTTCAAGACTAGCAAAGCTGAACGAAGCCCACCTGAATTTACATCGTGTCAGGCAAAACATGATACCCACGCCTGATGAGATTAAAAATGTCAGGATGTTAAAAGTGGTCCAAGACCTAATAGAAGAGGTATTTAAAGACGAAATCAAAAAGGAGCAAGAAGAATGGACCGAGACGTACAGACTTCAGAAACAGCAGAGAGAACAGCAACAGCAGGAGCCAGACAGAGGTTTTGTGGACTGTCGTGTGGACACGAAAGAGTTCTCCTTCTCCTTCCGCAGAAGCAGATCCTATCGTGTGGGAAAGCCTGTAGCCAGACGGGGACGAAATCTTAGACGATAAGAGATTGTCACAACCCCCAACGAAACAGCCCTTCTCAGGGTTACCCTAACAATCTAGAAAAGATAAACTATTCTATTGCCCAAATTGGTCTGTCTTTGTGTGTTGGTAGGTTAAAAAATGAAAGTGTGCCTATAAACACTTCGTTTCTCTGACTTGTAAGATAGTCTATGTGCTTTTTATATGTATGATTAGTATTAAAGTGTGTTTGTTGGAAAAAGAGAACGTGAGTGTTTCTTTTAGGTCCGTGCGTTCCATGTTGTTGATGGTGGAGTGGGCACTGTTAGGTTTTGTGTAAGGGGGTGTTTTCCTTCACGTCCGTTCCTCAGGCATATAAAACGTAGCGTTCGTCACTCTGGCTACACATGATTAGCTGAACTACAAGTACTTACAGGGGAACTCCGACTTCAACTAAGAAGACATGAACTATTGCTAAGATACGCTGCTAGGTTAACAACTCACGTAGAAACACACCCGACTAGGAAAACCATACTTAAATGCTACCAAGCCTTCAGCAGAAAACTAGTTCCTCATACACCAGGAGGAAAACTGATCCATCAGCTGACGGGACTACTCCCGATAACAAATTTTCAGGTGGAACCCACTGAGTTCCCTGACCAAGCCTCATGGATATCCTCAGAACCATCAATTAACACACAAGCAACAAAACTTGGAAACAAACTTGAAGAAGAGCACATGCTAAAAACAAATATATCAATTGAGATCCTCACATCCTACTCCGATTTCGTAAAAATCTACACAAATGGCTCCAAAACATCTGAACCACCCAGAACGGCAGCGGCAGTGGTTATCCCAGAGCACAATATCCAATTGGGAACCCGATTACCAGACCATTGCTCAATTTTTACGGCAGAATTCTGGGCAATAATGGAAGCATTAAAATGGATTAAAGACACCAAAATTAAAAAGTCAGTAATCATCAGTGACTCTCTCAGCATAATAACAGCCATGCAATCAAATAACTCCAAATCAAGAGATAACTTCCTAAAAAGAACAAACTTATTACTAAAAGAGTTAAGCCACAAACAAGAACATATGGAACTCATGTGGATCCCATCTCACATAGGAATTATAGGAAATGAAATAGCTGACAAGATAGCAAAACATAAATTAGGTGACCCAAAACCCACAACCATAAGCTATAGTGTCAGCGAAATACAAGGCATTATTAAGACCTATATCAACAACAAATGGCAGGAACAGTGGACTAATAGCACTAAAGGACGCAAATTTTATGCCATTCAAAATGTGGTTGGCCGAAATGTACAAACTCCAAAGGTAAACAGCCCTGATCAAACAATTATAAACAGAATAATAACGGGCAAAACGAAATTAGCAAGCAGTTTCGGTCGACACATAGGGCCGCAACCGTCCAACATTAACTGCTGCCACTGCCAAGTTCCTGAAGATCTAAACCACGTACTGAACATCTGCCACAAATATAAGGAAAAAAGAACTAAATTCATAAACAAAAAGAAAAAGATTGGATCCCCGGGGGTGTTCCCTGACTTCCTAAAAAGTAACCCAAAACATCAACACCACCTATCAAAACATCATTAACTTTATACATGAAGCGGGACTCATTAATAAAATATAAAAATACAAGTAGTTTTAAAATAAATGGGAAAAAACTGATAATCAAACCAGGGGGTGCGAGATGGGGTGGAGGCTTCGGTTTACGGCCCACATAGGGGTATGTACCAGCCTAAGCGCGGGCTGCAGCCCCTACCTCATCTCAAATCTCATGGTACAACAACCTAGAATAATAAATCAATAAACGAAACTTATAATGCAAATGGCATAAAACAATGGATAGGCGTCTTTGGATGTCAAGGACACGATCAATTCGACAAAGGCGCCTTGTCCTCTCCAAAATCAACGCCACGCATAAATGAGATAAATTAAAAGCTAAAAGCCGTAGAATAAACTAAACCACCACCAAAATTAAACTCTTTAAAAAAAAATTTCTTCTGTCTCTATTTCTAATTTTCTATTTCTCTACTTTTTCTCATACTGTACATCCATCCTGATAACACCATAGAATCCTTAAACACCCTGGAATGCCTAATCTAACATGCTCTAATGCTACCTTAACACCAATATTCATACCAACTTCACCCTAATATACCACCACTACTCACGATGACAGCTCAAAGAAACCATATAAACAACATCTCAAATAAGCCCCAAATTAGCCAACTATAAGGTGGTCAAAAGCCCAAGACCATCAGGACCCGCCGCACAAGGTGGCAATAACAAAATACGTAGAGGAATCTAGGACCCCTAACTACCTCTTATAAGGTGGACCTAACAATTAGGACCATCAGGGCCAGCCACATAAGCGGCAAATGAACACCTAACACTAGGGGAAAATAAGGACCCATAAAATTAACAACGTATAAGGTGGTCTAACATCCAGGATCATCAGGGCCAGCCACACAAGGTGGCAAATATAGGAAACAGCTGTCATCAAAACCATACCTCTCTAACCCAACTAATTCATAAAAACAGCACAGAGTTTACCATTCAAAACTGAGCAAGCAACTAAGTATTTAGGCCAAACGGAGCATCGACCTGTGGACCGGCACCAACCTGACCTCCTTTCCTCCCCGCCACCTCCAAATTAAACAGCGTGCGGTGCGCGCATTAATCCAATTTTCACTGAAAAAGCAGTAATTACCAATAAATGAGTGTGTGCTGGGTCAAATCCCACTCATTTGCTCATACAATATCCATCATATACAGACTAGAAATATGAGTGCGTGAAGGGTCTACTCCCATTCATAAGGGCCAAATTACAGGTTGTTAAGGTATTAATAGTACCACAATCTGCCAGCTATAATTAAACATCACTCTATGAGTGAAGAAATGCGTGGGGGAAGTGGCTCTGATTTCTTCCCTCACGAACAATTAAACAGCCTGCTGTGCAGGCATTAAACCGTCGCGCATGCTCATATGGGCGAAAGCGACGTAAATTAAAAAAGTCAAGTGAGTCAAGTCAGTCTGGCCAATGATCCAAAAAAAGCGTGCAATGCGCGCACAAATAATATCATCAAGCAGACTGAATAGGTGAGTGAGTGACGGTACTACTCCCACTCACCCCATAGCGCAAAAAACTGAAAAAACGTGAGTGTGTGCTGGTTCCAAACCCACTCATGAAAGCCTACAATTCAGGTCGCTTGGAACTTATTGTTTCGCGACCTGACGACTAAAATTAACAGCACTCTTTGAGTGCATTAAAGCCTGGGGAAAGTGTCTCTACTTCCTTTCCCCAGGAATAATTAACATCCTGCGGTGCAGGAATTAACCAGTGGCACATGGCCAATTGGAGCGTACGCCACTATAATCCAAGAGTCTCTCTCTCTCTCTCTCTCTCTCTCTCTCTCTCTCTCTCTCTCTCTCTCTCTCTCTCTCTCTCTCTCTCTCTCTCTCAGTCTGGCTACCTATCGTCGACTAGTCAACATTCAAAAATGAGCAGAATCAGCAAACTGTTGGAGCTTCAGATGCACGTGGAGTATGCCAGGCGACTCATGGATGCTATGGAGGCCATTGCAGAAATTGCCAGACTTGAGGAAGAGGAGGAAAAAAAGAAGAAAGAAGAGGAGAAAGAAAAGAAAAGACAGATCTTGCCTCACCTCATACTTAGGCAAACCAGCCGTGTGAGGTCAAGCTTGAGATGAGGACGTCATCACCTCCACAACATAACCGGTACTGAGAGCCGTGATCCCTCAAATCGAAAATTGGGAAGAAGAATTGGAGAGGCAGAGGCAAGAATGGGAGGCTCAGCGAGCCCTGCTAGTAAGGAGACCACAACACCCACAAGCAGGACGAAGGATAACAAGGGAGAGAGACTTCAGAATCCCACAGACTGAAGATTGGGGTTCTGAAGCCACTCAAGTGGCCTCTGAGCTCCCAACCACACACATAAATTGGGAACAAGATTGGAATCGGCGATGTGTCTGTGGTGCCCGGCCTGGGAGGTGTCACCATTAACCAGGTGCACCTGAAGTAAAAAAAAACAAAAAACAAACCCTTCTCAGGGCTAACCAGATATCTAGAAAAGAGAGACTGATCAAGCTGACAAAAATATAGTTTTGTGTGTGTGTGTTTATGTTGTGTGCATGTGCTTGCGCGTACGTGTGTGTTGTATTTTTCTTTGTGTTTGTGTGTGCGCGTACGTGTGTGTGCTTGTTTGTGTGTGTATGTGTGCGCGCGTACGTTTGTGTGTGTATGTTTGTTTTTTCCTTAACAAAATACTTATCCCTAAACACAAAAATAGTGTTTGTGTGTGTATGTGTGCACGCGTACATTTGTTTGTGTGTGTGGTTGGTTGTGTTTGTTTGTGTTTTCTTTAACAAATAACACTTATCCTTGAACACAAAAAGTTTGGTATTAGTGTCTTGTTTTGTATAAAAATTTATTTTAGGTTAGCACTCATATCACTTTGAATTGTTTGGTAGGTGATATGGGTAATTTGGTGAGTACTATTATTATCATTATTATTTGTTCCGCATTATTATCAATATTATATTTGTTACTAGCATCCATACCATAATTACTACCTAAAACCAGCATATATACAGGTAAGATAAATAAACCTTAACTTGTTTGTGCCACAACAATAATATGGAACGCAAGCCCATCAACAAGGTGAAACTAATTCAAAAGAAAAGACGAGATGCCATAAAACTCAACAAAGTCTACAATAAGATGAGATCAACCAACAGACCTGGGACACCAAGACAACAGATCGCCACCACCACCCTAGGAGGAGCCACAAAAACACCAACAAACATCAAATTAGGGACATACCGTTCAACACCAACGATAAGACAAATCACACCAACTATACTGACGGAAAATGCTGATAGATACCTCAAGCAAAACATCACCCTGTCCAAAACACCCATTACCACCATCGAACAAGCGCTAACTCACAGAAAAATTGGAACTTCAAAAACCTATACACATACAATTTGGAGAGCTCAAGGACACAATTAACGCATCATCACCTCCAGGAGAGCGCCTGGCAACGCCACCACCAGCATCAATAACAACACTGGCAACAACAACAACAACACATACGAGCCCTACTATACAAGAGAAAGAGCTACGCCACACAATATCAACATCAACAAACAAAGGGCTTCTACAAAACACTACAATGCCTCATACAAGCAAAAACAACATCAAACGAAGAAATAAAATAATCACTGATAACCAACAAGCAGGGCCTTCCACATACACGGATAACTCCAGGAACAAAATGAATATACTAGCAAGGAAAATTAAATCAACGTATCTGCCACCTCAAACTGCCACACAACGAAGAATTCATGAATACAACAATCAGGAATTTGGGGACCAAGACAAACTACCTAAAGGAAAACACCCCCTTAAAGGTCCCTCCAAAGTAAAGCAATCCCACCCGATGTCCACAACTCTAACTCCAGTCATACCAGGACAGGAAACACGGTCGTCTAACAAGGGAATTAACCCACTTCTGTTAAGCATGGTACCGTCAACATCAACAACATCGTCAACAATAACACCAAACACAATAACAACAAACAAGAAAATAACAACAAACGCTCCCGCTATACACAGGAAACGACCAATCAGCAGCGAAGTGGATAGGATAACAACTGAAAACAAGAGAAGGAAAAAGGACAACAACAACAAAAAACAACTCCTATCAATGACATACAACATGAAATACACCATACACGACAGTCAGAAACCTGGACCATCCAAACATACCACGTCCTATGGAAATACAGATACCAACCTATCCACACAATATTCGGAACAAGTCCAACCACCACACATAAGCGACTCCCAACTATCAGTTAAAGGGAAACGCCCACTAAAAGGGCCATCCAAAGCCAAATCATCCAAGGGAAATAGGCAGATTACAATGCACCACAACGGCAACAAACCCAACACAAACAAAAGGCGCATCTACCATCCTGCACATCGCACACTATACATTGCCACGCCCAACAACGCAATCCGGGATCTGAACACCAGAATCATCACCAAGACACTGATGCAACAACATAAAGCCAACTTCAAGATCATAACTACACACGGCAATCACATCATAATTTGGTGCACCACTAACAAACAAACTCTAGAATATCAAAAAAATCACCCACATTGCAGGAATACAAGTTACAATAATACCGCAACGGAAGGCACCCTGCAAAAAAGCTCAACAAAGGGCAAACCAAGGTGTCACCAGAAACACCGCTTGTACACACAACAAGAATATAGCAGCAGACAGCAAAAAAAAAAAAAACACATATCGCACATCGAAACTCAACTCTAATAGTGTGGCAATGGAACTGCCGAGGTATCACATCAAACCACGCTGAACTTACAGCCGCATTAAACAGCATTGACCATAAACCAGACATCATATGCCTTCAGGAGACTAAACTATCATCAACATGCACCAAACCCAAAATCAAGGATTATGATACCAGTTTCCATAAACTTCGACCAAATGCAACTCGAGCAGGCGGATTAGCGACATACATACATAACTCCATCCCAGAAACAACCAAATCAGATCTGCAAGACCATAAGGAAAACCCACACCTTGAATACCAAGCCATCCAAGTCAAAATAGGCACCAGGGTTATCAACATATACAACATTTATGACCCACCCACCCATCATACTGATTCTGTACCAACACTACAACAATTTATGCAAACAACAAACAAGAACAACATCTTATGTGGGGATTTCAATGCCCACAACACCGACTGGGGAAACACCCGCTCGGATTTAAGGGGCAACAGACTTAAAAAATTCATCACCAAAAACCAACTAGTCCTTCTGAACAATGGAACACCCACAAGATTGGATACTGCCACAGGAAAACTTGCAACACTGGACTTAACAATGATAACACAACCACTTGCACAAATAGCTGAATGGAAAGTGTTACAAGAAAGCACACTTGGAAGTGACCACTTTCCAATCCAAACAACACTTCATCTACAATACTCCAAAGAACAATACACCAGTCCACCAAAATGGAAAATTGAAAAAGCTGATTGGGATCTGTTTCACACCAAACTAAGAAACATACAGATCGAAGACCTCCAAAACATGGACACAAACATCTACTACGGTAACCTTACAGAAGCCATCAATGCGGCAGCGCGAGAAGCAATACCTTACACAGATGGTCCATCAGGCAGAACAACACAAAAGAAACAGGCACCGTGGTGGACGGAGGAGTGCAAATCAGCAATAGAAGCGAAGAAGAAAGCCCTCAACAAATTTAAAAGAAGTCACACAGATACAGACCTACACTCATACAAGGAACATGAGGCCATTGTCAAAACAGTGCTCAAAGAGGATAAACAAAATTCCTGGAGAGAATTTTGCTCAACTCTCACACATAGCGCCAACACTAAACAAGTATGGACAAAGATTAAAGCCATAACAACAAACAAATCTAAATCTACACCCAAAATCAAGGGAACACAAACCAATCAGGAACGAGCAGAGAGCCTTGCACAACACTTCGCCCAAGCCAGTAGCAATCAAAATCATGTGCACGATTTCATGACTATAAGACAGGAGATGGAGAGCACATATGCACACCTCTTCACAGACCAACACACGAAAGAACAATCACACAACACACCATTAAATGACCACTTCACACTCCTCAAATGGGAAAGAGCCTTAACTCATAAAAAACCAACAGCACCAGGAGAAGATAACCTTGGCTACACCATCTACCAACACCTACCGACAAATATGCAGTATATAACCTTACACCTCATTAACCACATATGGGACACAGGGAGTATACCAACAACATGGAAACAAGCGATAATCGTCCCCATTCCAAAAGCAGATAAGGATCCAACAAACGTCACTTCATACCGACCAAACTCCCTCACAAACTCGCTTTGCAAAATTATGAAAACAATGATCAACAACAGGCTTAAACATCACCTTGACACAAACAACCTAATCACGGAAAACCAGAGTGGGTTTAGGAACAAAAGATCTACCCTCGATCAACTAGTGCGACTCGAAGCGGATGTCAAACTTGCTTTCAACGCCACCAGAAAAACCAACAGATACCTAGTAGCAGTATTCATCGACCTCGAGAAGGTATTTGACCTGGTTTGGACAAAAGGACTCATTTCCAAACTCAACCAACTTGGAATCAACGGACATATGCATAGATGGATAGAAAACTTTCTCACTGGACGCACAATAAAGGTAAGGATAGGCAACAACACATCAGAAACATACACACTTGACAACGGGACGCCACAGGGGAGTGTAATAAGTCCCACCCTTTTTAATATAATGGTCAAAAATCGCTCCAAATATGTCGACAACTCCATCTCATTGTCCCAGTTTGCTGATGACAGTGGAATTTGGAAATCAGGTAACCCCAACAACCAGACATTCATCCACAGTCTGCAACTCATCCTCGATGCCATCTCCAAATGGCCAACAGACTGGGGTTTTAAAATTTCAGGGGACAAAACAGTAGCCATGATATTTTCTTCTCCAACCAAACGCAAAACCCCAAAACCGGCACTCTACCTACAAGGACAACCCATCAAATTTGTTTCACGGACTACCTTTCTTGGCATGACCATCGATGAACATTTAACATGGAAACACCATATCACGGATCTAATAATCTCATGCAAAAAGGACATCAACTTACTGAAATACCTCAGAGGAACAACTTGGGGTGCTGACCAGCAAACCATGCTCATGCTCTACAAGGTTCTAATCAGATCTAAACTTGATTATGGATGCCAGGTATACGACTCAGCCAACAAAACATTGCTTCACAAATTGGACAGTGTGCAATACAAAGCCCTTAGCATATGTACCGGCCTGCTGCCAAACACGTCATACGAGGAGGTACAACTCATAACAGGGGAACTACCCCTACAACAACGACGGGCAGAGCATATCGTCCGATATGCAATACGAAACTCCACACTTCCAGATCACAACCCAACACGACGAGCCTTCAACGCCTGCAACATCAAATTTAGCAGAAAACTAGTTCCAAACCCCCCAGCCTGCTACAAAGCGCACTCGCTCAAGGAAGAACTACACATCACTAGTCTACAAGCGAAACAGCGCAAAATCAGTGATCATACACCATGGCGGAACAACAAACCAAACATAAACCTGACCATCAAATCCTTGGAACACAAACAGCACAACCCATGGAAACTACTTACAGTCATCAATCACATCCTCGAAGAACAATATCCCGAACATATCAAGATTTACAAGGATGGATCAAAATCACGGGAACTAAACCGCACGGCTGCGGCTGTCATAGTACCAGCACTCAAACATAAAATAGAGTCTCGTCTACCGGCAGTTACTCTATATACACTGCAGAATTTTGGGCCATCAAACAGGCACTAAAATGGATCCAACAACAACACAACAGCAACTACATCATCATCACATACTCACTCAGCGTATTAACATCACTACAAACAGGCTCTACCATAAGCAGGAGCAACATGCTGGAAGAGACAATGCACATACTCCGGGAACTGGAATCCAACCAGTATCTCGTGGAATTTCTATGGGTTCCCTCACATATAAACCTATCAGGGAACGACAAAGCAGACTTAGCAGCCAAACACAATCTCCAATTACTTGAAGTCGAGAACATTCAATATAGTGTCCAGGAACTCTACAGCCAAGTAAGACCGCAGATCAATATCAAATGGCAACAACAATGGAATACATCTGATAAAAGTAGAGCCCTCTTCCATATTCAGAAAGAAGCATCCAGGAACCCACTTAACCCCAAAAAATTGCAAAAGCGGGAGCAACAAGCCATCAACAGAATCAGGACAGGAAAAACGCTCATCCATGCCCCCCGTGGAGACGAATCTACAGACACCAGGAAATGTCCGCACTGCTCAGCCGCTCAGACTCTACACCACATTTTCAATCAATGCAATACATTCCAGCACCACAGGGAGGAGCTTGTGCGGTATCAGCAACGCACTGGATCACCTTCAACATATCCGGAGTTAATAGATAATACAAGAAATACGAACCTGGAACTCACATATATCAACGTCATACACTTCCTAAGAGCCACAAACACTCTACGACATATATAACACCGGGGATCACAGACTCACAACCAACTCGCCTACCAGTACCATCCAGCAAACTAACCACATTATCAACACCACCAACCTCAAACCATATATACAAAAGACCTTAAATTGACCTAGAATAAATAAGTAAGTATTCGATTTAAATAAACAAGTAAGTATTCGTTTAAACTGGCCTTTAAGGGAATCATTGCATGTCTAACACCTTCCTAACAACTAACAACTACGTTACTAAATTAATACTAACAACCTGCATCAAAAAAAAAAAAAAATATATATATATATGTATATGTCTGTATAATGTATATATATGTGTGTATGTATATATATATATATATATATATATATATATATATATATATATATATATATATATATATATATATATATATATATATATATATATGTATATGTGTATATGCATAAGTAAATATTGTACTTATAACTACCAGTAATTTATTACACTGTAGCCTCCCCAACTGCATGAAACGAAACCAACCCACCAATTAACCACTACTTAAAATTGTCCACACAACACAATATACACCCTCTATACCAAACCCTGCATCCCCCTACCTGCAAAAAAAAAATAATAAATAAATAAATAAATAAATAAATAAATAAATAATTAAATAAATAATGGTTTCTATAAGTATACACACACCTATATCTATTAGTATTATTTAATACTATAGCCCCTTTAACAATTAACTGCATGCGACGAAACTTCCGGACACAGCAATAAAAGAACCTATTACTACTGTTACATATTTTAACAGCATGAGACGAGACTCTCCTAACATAGCGACAAACGTACAAACGATTAACGATACGGGACAAATGGTGCAAATCTGCGTACTAGCTGACCAACACTGCTACCAAAACTTCATCTGAACTTGAATAGAAAATCAAACCATGGAAAAACTGTACCAGGGAAGACAACGACCATCCTGAACTTCCACCCTGCCACACTCCGGGGACATACCGTGGGCCTAAAAACCCAACGGTTATTCTTCGAAAAGATGATAATCAATCAAAGGAGCATGCAGGGCTGCCAACCCTGCTGCTCCACAATTATCACAATTACTCTTAATCAAAAAAATAAATAAATAAAAAAATTTTAAAAAAATAATAATTATATATACTTTTATATTTTAGTTAATATATACCATATACAGCTACATGAGACGATGCTCTACCTACGCAGACCATGCCGGAAATGCAGACCGGAAGAGGGATGCGCGAGAAAATAGTCTCAGGGGAACTCAGATAACCCCGGAGACTCAAATTCCGTGTGTCCAATATCTATCACGGATAACATACGAAAAGATAGTAACCAAATTAAGGAGCAAGCAGGGCCGCCAACCCTGCTGCTCCAAAATCCGATCCGAAAAGATTGTAATCAAACTAAGGAGCATATAGAGCCGCCAACCCAGCTCCACAAACCACATCCCAACCTCCAAATAAACCCCAACCGGACAAGCATTGCATACCCCGGACAAGCGTACAGACCCCCTAATAAACCCCAACCGGACAAGCATTGCGCACCCCGGACAAGCGTTCAAAGGCAAGTGACAGTCCAGGGAGCTCTACCTGCTGTCACACAAAACCCCCGCCCACTCCGGACAAGTATAGCTTACCCATGCACGGACAAACTCATTGCACACCTCGGACAAGCGTACAAAGCAAGTGACAGTCCAGGGAGCACTACCTGCTGCCACACAAAACCCCCACCCAACCTGGACAAACACAGCGTCCCCATGCACGGACAACCTCAAAGGAAAGGGGCGGTCCAGGAAGGCATACCTGCTGCCCCATAACACCTTTCCGGACAAGCGAAGCGCACCCATATCGAGCAGCAATTACGCCTCGCAAGAAGGAGATATTAAAGTGCACAGCTCGATATGGTACCTCTCCTCACACCCACCACAGGACAAGCGAACGGGCACAAACGGGTGCTAGGTCAACATACTAGCATACACCCGGGTGAGATCCTGACAGTCGCAAGCCTATGCTGACTAAACAGATTCCTCACTAAAACCCCGTTAAGGGACAATGTGGGGGTTGAGAGAGAGGTTCCCAATTAATCCAAAACTAATGGTCTTCAATTTGGCTCACGAAGACCCACCAAAAAAATACAACCATGATCCTTTTGATGCCTCCTCGTCGTCAAAACAAAACTATACATACACTAATTAGTGATTATAAAAATGGAAGGGCAAACCTCCCTCCTGATTGGGAAATTTTTCGAAAAAACGGACAAGTACACTATGTACACAAAATTCAAATTAAATAATAGTACTCCATGCACCAAATTTATAACTCTATGAAAGCGATACCAATTGAATGAGTGACATACACAACATTGGTATAGGGACGTCCATTAGCACAACCGGACTATATTTGACATTAAACCGACCTAGCCGTTGGGTCGGGGCGCGTGGTTGTGGGCCTTGGTGTGCCGTGTGTGGCTGTCCCCGGGGCGCTTCCGTGGTGTTTTTGCGCGGCCTTTTCTGGGTTTCGTCTCCTCCTTTCCTCGCCAGCTGTGTGGATATGGACTGTATGTCAAAGGTCAAGGGTTTATCGGACAAGCTATGATAAAGGCCCAGCACTTGGGCTAAAAGCCCAGCACAGGGCTAAGTGCCTCTCTAGGGGAGCAATGTTGCCCAGCCTGGGACGGCATCCAACCCGGGCCGAGTGCTTCCCTGGAGGGGATATCGTCCAGCCAAGGGCAGAGAGCCCCGAAAGGGGCCTCAGGTCCAGCCTATGACTGAAACAAGTCGCACAAACACACAGTGCATAAGCGACTATAATTCCTATTCAGTTGAGCTAATTTAGTCTCCGGACAAAAGCTCTCCTTTCCACCCATCCTCTACTAACCCCCTCACTAACTAATAGGGCCCAAAACAGGCGCTAGGGAAAACAGACTAGCGAACACCTGGGTGGAATCCTGTGTACAACAAGCCTATGTTGAACAAAGACTTTCCACTATAAGCCCTCTCTTCACTTTCCTGTTATTTCACACTCACCTTTACTAACACAAGGGGCCTAAAACAGGTGCTAGGGAAAATATACTAGCAACACCTGGGTGGAATCCTGGAAAAAACAAGCCTGTGTTGCCCACAGATTTTCCACCAAGAATCCCTTACCCCCACCCACCACCACCACACTATCTCTACTCTCACCCCCTACTTTTATATACAAGGGAGGCACTTCCATTGGCAATAGAAGGCCTCATTCGATAACACCATCGTACAAAACTACCCTGATCCTTTAGTCCCTCCGCCATCAAAAACAACAACTAATACTAACAATGCGTGACCCCCCCCCCAAAAAAAAACCTCCACAGGATTGCTGACACCCGGCTGATTGGTGTAATTTCGCCATTAAAAGTACGCTTAGTACACAAAATTCCAACTAAACAAGGATAAAATAGGCAATCTTCAACTCAGGAACTTAGAGCAATTTCACAGGTGGCCCACACAATATTGGGATAGGGAACGTCCACTAGCACAACTGGACAGAATTTCACAAACAATCACGTCGGTCTGGGCCCTTTGGAGCGTAAACGGCATCAGCGGTCGGCGTCCCCCACCGGGTCCCCTTCCTTCTTTCCACCTCCTGACATACAATTAAAAAGTACGACTATCGTACATAAATGAGGTGTTTTTGCGGCATCATTCCTGAAACACCGACCAATTAAAAGCTCAACAATTGAGCATTAACGAGTCGCAAAAGCTCTTAGTTAGCATAGGCGACTTTAATCCTTCTCAGTCAGTCAGTCAGCTAATTTAGTTAGAAATTAGAAAAAGTTAAACGGCCCTTTTCATGGCCACTCCATTGCCTCGAAAAGATATTTATTCTCTCTTACCTAAAAAATTATTTTAGTCGATTTTTTGTGTGATAGATTTATGTTCATAAATCTATGTTTGTGTCATATATCTCTGTCTCTAACCCTGTCTCTAACCACGTCTCTATGTCTATGTCTCTATTTGTCCCTAGAGTAGCGCGTATTCAGGTCATACATTCCCTATGTTCGATTCCCACTGACCCTAGAGTAGCCCACCCATGTTAAAGTCCCATTGACCCCATAGTGCAAACGACCAAATTTAACACCAAGACCCCACAGACCCTATATCTATTTGTTTTTGGTTTTATTTCTTCAAAACTTGAAGAGTAACTAACTAAGCATCTTGATATTTGAAGCATTTGTGCTAGTAACAATTTAGTACCGACCTTTTTCAGTTATTGTTGGCAAGGCAAATCTTTTAATTGAGATATTTCCTGCCTGGGTAATATTCATTCACCACAAAGTCATCAATATCTATTTCACCGTTTGCGATGAGAGTATGTCATTTGACTAGTCTCAACCCCACGATCCTAATAGCTATTGGAGCATGGAACGATTGAAACATCTCAAGAAAAAGAACCACTCGTACGTTAATCAACTATTGTAATTGTTAGAAAGAAAAATATTTACTTAATTCGTTTAAGTCCTTCTATCGCAGATTTAAGGAAATTAAATATATGTGAACAATACCCATTTGAGAATGATATCATCTATAATACACACAAATCGGTATGCATGGTCTTTCTGTCAACTTCTTTCAAATTACCATCTCCTCCCCATCTATGTCACCATTTGAACGTATTTGGGTCACATTTTAAAATCCTACTGGTCAAATGATGAAGATATGATGAGACATTACAAATTTTTGTGTACTCGAACAAACATGCTTCTATGTAAATTTAGGAATGGTTACTTTGAATACCAAAATTAGATTATTCAAATCTTACTGCTACACAATGTATTCTGCTCCTCTGTGGACAAATTTTATGTATGAAAAGTTATTTGTTATAATTATGGTCTTCGTTTTCTATTAGGCCCTCCAGTGCCTACAACATTTTGGAAAATTATACGTATTCGGTTTTGATGGTGTATGGAGAAAGACTGTGTTCTCAATGATGACAAGAATATCTAACAGTACTAACTGTATCTTGAAATCTCTGTGGAACTTAGACATTCATTTAAATTCTCGTGTTATAAGTAGATGGAAAAAATTACTCTTTAAATGTGCTACACAATTCCATTCTTAACAAAGCCGGACACAGTCCATTGTTGTATATGTCTGTATCCTTGTACATAAGATATCTATGATCTTTTATGTTTAAAATATTTTTATTTTATATCCATGTTTAATTTAGACGTATGGACTATATAGTCTGTAATAAAGAATTCTTATCTTAATTTAACGCCTGTCCGAAAACACAACATTTCTTGACAATCTGACACTCATAAGACAACAAAATGTGTGCGAGATAAGGATAAACTAACCCAAAACAACTGACTACTGTAACCGTAACGGTCAAGCGCGAAGACTACGGTGCCTCGATGTCACTTTAGATTGACATATATCTCCAATAGGAAATACAATTTCACAATTCTTCCTAAAAATGAAAGAGAATTTACGCCAATATAATGTCTTATTAATGAATCTGTATCTTTCAAAAATGTGTGTGAGTGTGTGTGTGTTTCCAGTATTTTACAAAATGCATTTACATGATACTCTCAGTAAGTTGATTGTTTTGAATGCAATTGTTTTAACTTTCCTTCAAAAAAGAAATTTGACGATAGTGTATATCGGTCACGTGGGGGAGGTAGTTGATTTACATCTTAACAAGACTCTTTTGTAGACGCGAATAACCTTTGATGTTTTAGTCTGACAACATCCACAACATAACAAAGTGCTTGACCTTGCTGCAGACAGTACATTTTGGTTAAATAACAAATGAAACATCAGGGGCTGTTGCTTAAGGGGGTTTGTGTATTTACATAAGTACGTGATATCAGAGCGTAATAAATTTTCGTGCCCTCGTAGTGATGACACGAATAAGTTTGCTACCAAGGAACCGCTTGGCTAATAATCTAATGAACGCAAGTTCGACCGTAGTATGTATGTATGTATGTATGCATGTATGTATGTATTTTCTTTTATAATAATGAAGCTGAATCTAAATTTGTATTTCAAGTTACCGAGGCAGTTTTTGCTTTCTTACTGGTTTCGGAAAATGAGATCTGCCTGAAAGACAGGTATATTATTTAATGTTGCAAGTTGTGCATGAACACCGGTGCGATTGCTTGGCAGAAAAGTCATTATTTTGCATCAATGTCGAAGCTTGCTACTTGACGACAAGTCTGTTTTCACATATAGGAGAGGTGGGGGTGGGGTGGGTGCTAATTGATATTGAAATATATGGCCATGGTAATTATACAACTCTATGGTCTTGAACTGAGTAACAAAAAAGAGCGAAAACCAACAAGTTGTGTAAAATTCAACAAATAATTTATTTCCTTAAAATAACAAGTGAAAATTCAAAATGAACTTACAGTATTGTGAAGTAAATCCCAGCTAGTCCTAAAAGTTCTATTACAAGTCCAAATGTATGAAGCTCCAAATGAATTCCAGTGGTATTCCAAAGAAGTTCCAATATTGAATGTGTTGAATTGCCTGGTGTCTCGAATGTGCTAATGTACCAATGACCTTGAGTGTGGCGATGTGCTGAGTCTTTTGATGTATCACAATAATATAATTTAAAATGTTCTTGTCTGAATTCACTATAATTCCAAATTAATGCTTCTTTCGAAGAGTATTATTGAGTACTTTTCAATTCTAGTGAGTAATAATTAATAATTTGAATAAATAATCACCCAAATTAAAAACTGAGCACAAGAATAAGACTAAGCCTGCTTCAGATGAATGAGTCATTTCTCAAATAAACACTATTATATACATGTACTTGACCAAAAATAGGAAATTTCCGTTCTCTAAGTCTCTAAGGTCAAAATCAAGACTCTATCTTTAACTTAAATTGAAATAAATATGTTTACTACTGGTAATGATCTGAATATTTAATCCGCAATAATAGAGAACTATTAGCTATGTATTATGTTGTTTACAAAATAAATGTCAGCGGTCAGGTACTTGATTCTGGACAAGGAAAAGTACAAAATAAAGATGTATATAACATATATTCATTAAGAAAAGACAACAAATAAAATAAATTACAAATACATAACATATAATGCTTTATAAATGCACAGCTGATTAAATGAATCAAACAATAAATAGTAGAATGTAGGTTATACCTTCATTTATTTCATTAGGATGTAGCCAATTCAAACAATTGCTTTAAGTGCGTATGTATGTTTCAAAAGGTGTAAGAACATGAAATGGAATATCTATTATACTGAGGTGATTTTGACCTCTTGACTTTCACTTTTAATAACTTTAAGGAAGATATACAAAGTACGGCTTGTAATATTTTTCATAGAAATTACATAATAACCTTTTGTTATTGATATATCTCTTAGCCTATATTCTGCCTTTAAACATCGAGTCCAAACTTTGCCCAGACCCCTAGTACATTTTCTTTACGAACAAGTCTCCGTTATGAAAAAAAGTTATATGTGTATTCATTGACTCGTCCCTTCAGTACTTGTTACTTTAAAGGAAAACTTAGCGATTGTATATTACCGTTTTTGTTATAAGTTAAAGGTGCAAAAAATGTGTTATTTACCAAAGTTTTGCTTTTTACACCGTAGTAAGAGATAATTGTTTAATTTCGTTCCCGCAACGGACTACTCTTCCGATGCACAGAAGCAAGCTCTTCACCTGCGAAAGCAGTAGTTTTCTGTGTCTGTGATATCGTGTAATCCATTCCAGTTATGTGACAAGATACGGTCGATTGAAAGGGACTCGATGTTTTGATAGCTGTTAGAAAGCTTGCATTTAATTTGGTTGATTTTTATGTGCAAAAATGCACGTCATATCAGCATCTCTGAGTATTCATATAATACATAAAACACGGAATTCATGTAACAAACCATTATATTTATCTTGCCATAGTGAAAAGTCGTAATGTAGCCATATATATAGGTTGCCATAGTGAAAAGTCGTAATGTAGCCATATAAATAGGTTGCCATAGTGAAAAGTCGTAATGTAGCCATATAAATAGGTTGCTATAGTGAAAAGTCGTAATGTAGCCATATAAATAGGTTGCCATAGTAAAAAGCCGCAATCTAGTCATAAAAATAGGTTCTTCCTTTATCTCCATAAACTGTAGATCAATGTATTGGTGAAAGACTGGATGAGACTTAGTGACATCAGCACTGAACAATCATGGCGACTTCCACTTAACAAAATTTTGAGCAATTTCGACAGAACTCATAGACGGCTTTTCAGTAGAGAACAAATCATGGAGATGTCCCATCAAATATGGACGAAGATCCAAAAATTAGTAAAATCTCCATTGTTTAAGTAACACATATAATCGACGACGATGGCGTTCTACAGTTTCTTACTCTGCGTATTTGTTACCTCCTAAAGAAATAGATTTTCCTAGTTTTTCCTAACAGGGTATCAAAGCTCTTTGAAGACTTTTCCTAACTTAAGTATTGTAAAACCTTTTACTTCCGTTTATTTTGGTAAATGATTAATGGATGTAATTTAGGTTATAGAGTATACAGCTTGTTCTTACTTCAGATGTGGACCTGTCCAAAAAACTGCCAACTCCCGTTGGTAATTTTCGTGGACTTCAAAGGTAAATTGCAAAAAAAAACCCTTTCCAATAACTGTTGTTTACTTTATATATGTATCTTGTAATTCATTCATTGCACTTTCGGAAGTTGATAATGGCTACTCTGGCAGTATTTTTTTCCTTATTTTAATAGCTGCTAAAGTTAGTGTACTTTGGACTAGTTTAGGCTGAGTGTTCGAACACATGGAGCAGATATTTTGATCAGATGTGTGGTCACATCATGCACAGTTTCCACAATTACGACATGTAAAGAAATTTTATCTACAGTACATGAAAAAAATACCAGCATTCTTTCCATTGTGCAGGTTACAAATGCAGTCAACTTCACCTTACACCTGTCACTCTATCAGTTGTACGTAATATCTGTAGAGCGCCATAAAGCCGGAAGAAGTTTCATCAAAAAGCATCCTACCGACCCAGATTTCTTAACCAACTGCTCATGCATTTGTCTATTAGGCACATGTTAGGCAGATGAGCGATCTCAGACCTTGTTGGGCCTCTTGTAAGAGACACACAATCAAGTTCCCAATATATGGTTACATTAGTGTATTCATTTCAGTTTTAATTAATATGTTATACTTTTCACATGTATACTTTCTACAGAATCTTCATATGGAATCCCCAAACTTCACAGTTGATGTTCAAACGCAGCTGTCACCGGAACCTGGACGCTTGGATTCTGTACTTTCTCCAGGTGTTAAACACAATCTATAGGAAAAGATATGTCAAACAATGCCACAAACTTCATAAGACAAATCAACATCATGGTCTACCTGTGGCACATATGTTGACAGAAAGAACAAGAAAACACAGGCGAACATCTTCCGATACTGTGCTTTTTTAAGAAATATCCTATTGGCTGAAATAAATCATACAAAGTTTCAGACCAGAGAAAATTGACTCTTATCGATGGGCATGCACTACTATTTGTAGAGGAGAACGAATTAAGAAGCAGAAGATATTTTTGTCTTTAATTTTTATCCTCCGCCTTGTTTATTTTTCAGCAGCTGTCCTTACAAAAACAGGTCACACACACACACACACACCATTGCAAGCTATTATTGATCAGGAGTTTCATCAATTTGTTGGATTAAGCTTAAAATTAAACAGGTTTTATACATTTCACGTGCACGAGAAGGCAATTTACAAATATTACTTTTTTCTAAAAATATGTAAACAGCTTCAAAAGTTTAAAACACGCATAATCAGGGCCGGATTAAGGCTGGGGGGAGGGGAACCTTATAGATCTACCAATACATTTTGAATGCAATGCATAAATTTTCCTTTATATGTGTATAATTATTATAGCTATACAAGACTAAGTATTAAACGGTTTAGACCTATATATGGTTATATAAACACATGTAATTTTATCCACTGCAACAAGGGCACCCCCACCCCCAGTGTCCCTCCGTATAGTTTTTCGATGTCGGTTGTCGGTGGATTTGAATACTCATAATTATATGTCGGCTTCTAATTCAACTTGATAATTTTTAAACGAGTACTAGATCTATGGCATTGTAGAGGTTTACTATGTCTCAATGTCTTTCTTTTGAAGTATAGTAACCCTGTACATATTTATGTGTTAAATGCCTCACTGTGTTAGCGACTGGCGTTTGATCTACCTCTTCTCGTGAATCATCTGTTGTTAGCCGCCTATTGATGTTTGTATGTTATCTTTCATGTCAGTAAATGTCTGCAATAACCAACCTGTAAATAAAAAAACCCCTTGCTTGCTTTGATGCCTACTTTATTAGCCAGTCACTCGCTTGTTTATATGCCTACTTTCCTAACCAGTTACTTGCTTGCTTTCACGCCTACTTACATAACCAGTTACTAGCTTTGACTTGGATTGAAAATTTTAAGCCGAACTAGCATTAAATATCGATTAATCTGAGTGCATTTACTTACGAGACACTGGGCTCTGACCGTTTGTAAATAGATAGAGAATATAGAGAAAGCAGGCGATGATGCAGAGCTGGAGCTGGAGAAAACGAGATGTGCTTGGGTGTTCGAAAAGTGTGACTAATTCGTACCATGAAGAACTACCTATGGCAGACTAAGAGTACATAAAACAACGTAAAATGAAGAGATGACAGAAAGACAGACACAAATATACAGAAGGATAATTAGCTAGTCTGCAAGATAAGATGAAAATGATGACTCAGACGAGTGGGAATTATTGTCATAGCTAAAAGTCTGCGACTTCAATCAGAATAAACTTGGAATCATAAACTGTACCGTGGTTTATTTTTGGCCACAAATTATTCACGGCTTTCCTGAAATTGCAATTTCTTTTATAGTTCCCTCTTCCAATGACCACTGGAGGGCGCAAACAGTTATACCCCATTCTCGAAAAGGGTTATCATGCGAGCAACTTATCTGCCAAGTTTGGTAGGGCGAATTCACTCCGCGGATTAGGATGAGTTACGGAGAGACGGAGGAATCGTAATATTCCTGACACTAGAGCATCGAGACAACAAGAACAACAAAGGATGACAAGACGACAACGCATCAAACAGTATCTATAGAGGAGCGCAGAAGCGAAAGCTCGTTCCTCAAACACGCTGAAACCTCCAGCGTCGTCAGAATTGACTTGTCGCGATGTTAGTTATGACAACCTAGTATTACGTGTATGCAGACCTGACTTGGTATTCCTGCCTATAATAGCAAGAACAATGAACACTAGAAAAAAAACTAGTTTGAAATGGAAAAGCAGAGCAAAAGAACTGGGAACAAATATATAGTTTTAAGTTGTGGCGTTGGAAATGTTAAAAAAAAGTATGGCTGATATGAGGTTTGAACTAGAAAACCAACTGTGAATACGGAATCAGGAATTTTTGCACGCGATTGTGTGTGCATGGGGGAGATGGGGTGGTGGTGGTAAGACTAAATGCCTTCCTCAACCAACCAGCATTACAATGAGCAGGAGACACCGAAAATGTTTCCTTGAGCAAGTTTCCTTTGCAGTGAGATGATTAAAAATTTAAACGCTTAAATGCAAAAGCTCTCGGGCCTTCGTCGATATTCCTTCTCACAGACCTCTCGTCTGCTCGCTGACGCTCCCCTCCGTAAAGAAAACAAAAAATTTATCCGTTTCTTGATGATGTAGAAATGAAACTCAAATAAGTCATTTTCTCCATATAAAATACTCTAAAGGTCTGAATGAACTTGACAGCCTTTTTATCAAAATAATCCTAAGTCTGTCATTTTAATATTTGCTATAATTTTAAATTCTACCTGCCGACTTGTATTGTCTGATGTTTTCCTTTCAATGGATTGTTTTTAACAAAATTTAGAAAGAAAATATTTATATTTTATCTGTATGTAGAAACTTCTTTTCTTCTTATTCATTGATCGGTTAGTCCTAAATCCTCGGTCTTTATTTCGTATTAGTCAGCTATAATTCTAGCCCATTAATTAATAATTCTATGTCATATATACCTAGCCATGTCCGTATGACCTTTGCCGCTTTCTCCAAATGACATCTATGGCTATATCACTTATTAGGCTTTCAAGAATTACATGTGCGTGTCAAACAGGAAAGGCGGTGTCCTTCATCCTGAGGGTGCTAAACTCTACGCACCTGTCGTTAACCGTTTTGCATTGAGGATTTATACTTCTCAAGTTGTGATGGACACACAGACACACACACACACTGTCCAAATTAAGTTGATACTGCAGCTGTCTAGAAACATTGATGATGTTTTTATTTTTGCAAACAAATAATACATACTTATTATTTCACTACGAGTAAGTATTAGGATCATTATCTAAGTTTAAGTCAAGGATATTATGTTTACCACATTCCTTATTATAATTTTAGTAACAGATTGTTCTCGAAATGAACTTTTGTCCTACATCCTGGCTCTTTTTGTGACTTATTGTTTTTTTCTTCATATAATCTTGTTTACTGGGACAATTACTAATTCCTGCAATATTATCTGAAGCAGAAATCAGTATTATCTTTGTTTTCAGTATTACATCTGGGTGGAATTTATTTATTCAAATTATTTATTCACTGGAAATACAAAGTGCTCTTAAATAACATTCTTGGACAGAAACATTCATTTGGAATTATTGTGAATTCAGACAAGGACATCTTGGATTATATTATTGTGATGAACTGGAAGACTATTAGTAGTTCATCACACTTCAGGGCACTGGTACATTAGTACATTCAAGACTACAGGCACATCGACGCCTTCAGCGCTGGATCTTAATTCGAACACCACTAGAATTTAATTACAACTTTATTCATTAGGACTGGTGATACAACTTTTTGGACTATTTGAGATTTAGTTCGCAATGCCATATGTTTTTGTTTTTAATTTTTAGCTCGTAGTCTATATATTTATATATTTGGATCGATACTTGACATGACCATTCTTTCGACATTTCTCACAATACTGGGATTTTGTTAATAGTAGCTAGGTTAAACAGGAAGGATTGCAAACAAAAGAGAATTTTTTTTTTTTTAAAAATGTACATCTAGGAATAATTACATTATAAAATAGTTAAGGAATTCCTCGAGTCTGAGGAAATCCTCAAATTTTCATCAGAAGCAATATTTTAATTAGAAATCAACAGGCAATGAACAGCCATTGGAAATTCAATTTTGGCAATTAAAGAATAAAATGCTATTAGAAAATATAAACTGGAGAAAGAAATTTGGACAATTGAACAATTTTGTTTTAACTTGTGTGACCAAATTTAAGTATAATACTTTAAATATTTGGCCTACAGAAATGGACTTATGTTTTCAAATTGTGCATCAACATTCGGGTGTTGGGAACATTTTCATGGTCGCATTTCCTTCAAAATCAATATGAGGCTAAAAGTGAATTTTATAGCCCTCTGGCCGAAATTTTAGTAGTATGTGCACATTTTCATAAACTGACTCTCGTACGCTTTTTGTTGTCATCGTTATTTTAAAATACCAGGCTTTTCCACGAATTAGGCACATTTCTTTTAATACGCCAGTCGCAAGTCATTAATACTCCCCCCCCCCCACTGCATATTCTTTACGTTACGGAAGGTTCGTGCAACAAAATATAAGTGTTATCATAATAATACTCAGATGAATTTTCGGTCCACTTTAACGGCATCCATCGCTGTTGCAATAGTAATACATTCTATATGCATTTTCAGAGAAATATGTTAACGGGTTATTATAATGTCATGTATTCTGGCAAGTCGTGTATTTTGTTTCTTCAGTTTCACCTATATCATGGATATTTGGAAGAGATTCTACCGAAATATTTCATGAAAAAAGAAAACTGATATGGCGTACTCATATCAGAATTTGTTCAAATTTGTTTATTCTTTCCTAGGAAAAAGTTCAAATATTTCTTTAAAGGACGTTTATTGGATTAATTTAACACTGGATCTTTTTGAACCTGTCATATTAGATTAAGTTCAGTGGAGCCTCTAGTAAAATGGACGATTTAGGGTCCCTACGAAGCAAGCATTATAACGAACAATAGATTATTGTTGAGTAGCATTGTGTCCAAAGAAGGCGTGCGTTAAATCGGGATTTCTTATGTTGAGGATTACCTATAGTCTTTGAACTTATTGTCATAATGAACAATTATTTTGACCTCCAAAGGTTTGCTGCAGCAAGCAACGTATCTCTCTCTCTCTCTCTCTCTCTCTCTCTCTCTCTCGTTTTCGAAACATCTGTAATCACTATATTCTGTTTAATACGGTATGTTTCTATTCTTGCTTAGATTCAAGCACGATATATTTATACCTCGTATTATAAGATATCCTTACTTTGATCTCGTTTACCTATAGTGCACAAAACCCTTAATTATCAATTTCAAATTGTTTACTGTGGATATTTAATATTTAGTACGAATTCCTAAATTAAGACCAAGCTTTTAAACATATTATTATGGCATGTCCTCGTTGAATAAACGAAACCCTCTGATCGATATCTTCGAATATATATTTTTCGGTTTAGATGAGACTTGATACTTATAATGATAGACCAAAATAACTAGCCCTAAGAACTAGACTGTGATATCCTTGAACTTTTGATATTTTTTTAAAGAATGCTTTTCAGTTTCAATAAATCATCGATCAACACACGTAATGTTCATTTGCAGATTTTAAATCTAAGTAAGAGATGACGTGTTCTGTTTAACCTGTGTCAATGAACATTAACCATGAAGGAGGTATTTTGTAAACAGACGCAAAGCTGTGAAATACATTCTTTGCATGTAATAGGTACACAAATTTTCTCAATATGTAATGAAAAGGGTCACAGATTTGTTAAGAAATGACCGTCGTGGGTCATTTAGTTCATCTTGTGTTATATTTTGAAATGGTACATACGGTTGGTAATGGCATGGTTTTAAAATTGGTAACATTCATCTAAATTCAATTTTAAAACCTTTAATTGTGTCAATCTGCTTCGATAATAGTCTACTTTTTCTTTTCGTGTTTTGTGTGTGTATGTTTGTGTGTGTGTGTTAAATTCCTTTTCATGACTTGAAATGTCTGCATCAGACCTCACTTTGGTACATGCTTACTTGCAATGAGATACGGAAGAAGTTCGTTCTTGACACTCTTCAAGTATTCTTTATATTTTTTGCACCTGCTCCACATATTCGAATGAATATCAGCGTTTCAATCGGCTATATATGCCGAGGAAATTGGAGCAAAGTGCCTTTATGAGCAAGTGTCGACCTATTATTATCAGCTCTACGCTCTACCAACTGAGCTATCGCAGCAGACTGTTTACATTCACTGTAAAACATATAGGAAATTAAGAAAGCAAGACTACAGTCTTAGAAATTTATCCATTAATCTGAAAATATTCTTAACATGTTGTTTGCAGAAGCGGTTTGAAAGTGAGTGATTTTGATTTTTTAACGTAGCTTTAACAATTTTTCAGTCATATCGACTCGATGTCTGCAGTGTGGCAGTTCATAGTGGTGTCTAGCACTGTTGCATCATGCCACATACATGTAGAATGATGTCCCACCCAGTCACATTATCCTGACACCAGAGTAGTATAGTGGAGCGATATAGCGTCAATGGGAAAATACATTACGGGACCCTAATATCGAATATAGCGTCAAGATTTATAGCATCAAAAGCACACCCTGGGACGATATGGGGACAAGATTTATAGCGTCAAAAGCACACCTTGGGACGATATAGGGACCATGGGAATTTTGTATAGCGTCAAAAGCACACCCTGGGACGATATAGCGTCAATGGGAATTTAACATGGGAATTTTAACATGGGTGGGACTATAGACGGACAAGATTTATAGCGACACGTAGACCGTAATGTTAAATTTAGGGGGTTGTACCGTAGCCCCAAAATTTATAGCGTCACGTAGACCTCTCTGTTAAATTTAGAGGGTTGTACCGTAGCCTCAAGATTTATAGCGACACGTAGACCGTAATGTTAAATTTAGAGGTTTGTACCGTAGCCTCAAGATGTATAGCCTCACGTAGACTTCTATGTTAAATTTGGTCGTTTTCACTATAGCCTCAAGATTTATAGTCTCACGGGACCCTACTTTGTACCCTACGGACAAGGGAAATTTAACATGGGGAAATATTGGGCCTGTCTAGCGACAAAAAAATATTGGGCCTGTCTAGAGACAAAAAATATTGGGCCTGTCTAGCGACAAGAGGAATGGAACAGGTAGGGTCTATTTTTAGCTACAATTTTGGTCAATTCCTGTTTTAAAAAAATTATATGTATTTATAGCTACAACCTGTGGAAAACCCAAGTCTATATTTATAGCCCCAAAATTTCTAGCATCAGTGACGTCAGGCTTCAGGCTGACCTGAATACTCTATACTGTGTGACGTCACTGAACTGGCTGACCTGAATACGCGATACTGTAGGTAGGTAGGTAGGTAGGTAGGTATGTAGGTAGGTGAAATGAATTTGATATGGATAAAGGGAGTTTTATAGGGACAAAGACCAATACACACACAAAAGAAAGGGAGAAAGAAAAAAATCCCAATATCTCCTATCCACACCAACGATCGCGAATGCATAAAACACACCCATATCTACTATCCACACCAACGAATGCGAATGCATAAAACACACCATACTTACTATTCACACCAACGAATGCGAATGCATAAAACAGACACATAGACTATCCACACCAACGAATGAGTATAATATTTATTTTTATTCTGATTCTGATTGAAGATTATAATATTTATTTTTATTTTTTATTCTGATTCAGAAATATTTTTATTTTTATTCTGATTTTGATTCAAAAGTATTTTATTTTTATTTTTATTCCGATTCAGAAATATTTTTGTTTTAATTATTATTCTGATTCTGATTCAAGATTCTAATTTTTCTGATTCTGATTCAGAAATAGTTTTGGTTTTATTTTTATTGTTATTCTGAATCAAGATAATAATTATTTATTATTTCTGATTTTGATTCAAGATTAGAATTATTTTTCATTTCTGATTCTGATTCAGAAATATATTTTATTTCTGATTCTGATTTTTGTTTTTATTCTGATTCAGAAATATTTTTATTTTTATTCTGATTCTGATTCAGAAATATTTTTATTTTTTTTTTATTCTGATTCAAGATTAAAATATTTTTTATTTTTATTCCGATTCAAGATTATAATATTTATTTTTTATTTCTGATTCTGATTCAGAACTCTTTTTATTTTTATTTTTGTTCTGATTCAAGATTATAATATTTATTTTTTATTTTTATTCTGATTCAGAACTATCTTTATTAACGCATAAAATACACACATATCAACTATCCACACCAACGAATGCGACTGCATAAAACGGACACATGGACTATCCACACCAACGTACGCGAATACATAAACATACACATACCTACTATTCACACAGACGGGAAGAGAAGAAAAGCACAGACCATATCTACTATCCACACAAACGTACTCGAACTCATACAAAACACACACCATATCTACTATCCACACAAACGTACGCGAACGCATACAAAACACACATCATATCTACTATCCACACAAACGAATTCGAATGCATAAAACACACTATACTATCCACACAAACGAACGCGATTGCATAAAACAGACACATACCTACTATCCACACAGACGGGAAGAGAAAAAAAGCACAGACCATATCTACTATCCACACAAACGTACAAAACGCATACAAAACACACCATATCTACTATCCACACAAACGCTAGGAGAACACATAAAACACCACATTATCTACTATCCGCACAAACGCTAGGCGAACGCATAAAACACCACATATATCCACACAAACGAATGAGAATGTATAAAACATACACATATCTACTATCCACACCAACGAATGAAAACGCATAATACAGACACATATATATTATCCACACCAACGGACGCGAATGCATAAAACAGACACATATATACTATCCACACAAACGTATGAGAACGCATTAAACAGACACATATATACTATCCACACCAGCGAACGAGAATGCATAAAACACACCATACTTACTATCCACACCAACGAATGAGAATACATAAAACAGACACATATAGACTATCCACACCAACGTACGAGAATGCATAAAACACACATATATACTATTCACACCAACGAACGCGAACGCACACAAACACACCTTATAATATTCACACAGAAAGGAAGAAAAGAAAAAACACACCATATCTACTATCCACACCAACGAATGCGAATGCATAAAACATACACACATAGACTATCCACACCAACAAACGAGAATGCATAAAACAGACATATAGACTATCCACACCAACGAATGCGAATGCATAAAATACACACATATACTATCCACACCAACGAATGAGAATGCATAAAACATACCCATATCTACTATCCACACCAACGGACGAGAACGCATAAAACATACACATAGACTATCCACACCAACGAATGAGTATAATATTTATTCTTATTCTGATTCTGATTGAAGATTATAATATTTATTTTTATTTTTTATTCTGATTCAGAAATATTTTTATTTTTATTCTGATTTTGATTCAAAAATATTTATTTTTATTCTGATTCTGATTCAGAAATATTTTTATCTTTATTTTTATTATGATTCTGATTCAAGATTATAATTTTTTCTGATTCTGATTGGGATTTTTTTCTTTCTCCCTTTCTTTTGTGTGTGTATTGGTCTTTGTCCCTATAAAACTCCCTTTATCCATATCAAATTCATTTCACCTACCTACCTACCTACCTACCTACCTACAGTATCGCGTATTCAGGTCAGCCAGTTCAGTGACGTCACACAGTATAGAGTATTCAGGTCAGCCTGAAGCCTGACGTCACTGATGCTAGAAATTTTGAGGCTATAAATATAGATTTGGATTTTCCACAGGTTGTAGCTATAAATACATATAATTTTTTTTAAACAGGAATTGACCAAAATTGTAGCTAAAAATAGACCCTACCTGTTCCATTCCTCTTGTCGCTAGACAGGCCCAATATTTCCCCATGTTAAATTTCCCTTGTCCGAAGGGTACAAAGTAGGGTCCCGTGAGACTATAAATCTTGAGGCTATAGTGAAAACGACCAAGTTTAACATAGAAGTCTACGTGAGGCTATAAATCTTGAGGCTATAGTGAAAACGACCAAATTTAACATAGAAGTCTACGTGAGGCTATAAATCTTGAGGCTACGGTACAACCCTCTAAATTTAACATAGAGGTCTACGTGACGCTATAAATTTTGGGGCTACGGTACAACCCTCTAAATTTAACATAGAGGTCCACGTGGGGCTATAAATTTTGGGGCTACGGTACAACCCCCTAAATTTAACATTACGGTCTACGTGTCGCTATAAATCTTGTCCGTCTATAGTCCCACCCATGTTAAAATTCCCATGTTAAATTCCCATTGACGCTATATCGTCCCAGGGTGTGCTTTTGACGCTATACAAAATTCCCATGGTCCCCATATCGTCCCAGGGTGTGCTTTTGACGCTATAAACTCTATAATGTTCGCGTCACTAGTCAGGGTTTGTCTGTTTATGCTCCATTTTATCTGGAGTGATGATGATCAAATCTATAAGTTGATTCCTGAAATAGTCACTGAATCGAACATGTATTTTGTAGTTTATTCCCAAATGTCGTTATGTCAATATGAAAATGCAAAAATATTATTTAAAAACGTCTGTAGTAAGATAGTTTTTTATACAGTAATTCGAATATGTTTAATATAGAAATATTGAATGAAAAGCCTTTGAAGAGAAAATAGTTTAGCAGTTGAATAAATTCCCTTAAAGCAGCCAAAACTCTGCTAGCAAATAAATTAATTTTAATTTAAAGCGTGTTTCTTCAGCAATACGAGAAGAAAGCAATTTCACTTTCGTCTTCGATGATACATACTTAAACGCAAAGGTCGATACCACTTTGTTTGGGCTGGTTTCTCACCGGCGCAAAATTGTGCAGTAAAATAAGGTGTTAAAGGAAAACAAATTGCTCGTAACTGAATGTAACATGCGTAGAAAAAAATCGTTATTTGCCAAAACTTTCCATTTTGGCTTTGTTGTAAGAGATGGTTTTCTTGCTTTCTTTTCCACGATTTACAATTTTCCTTGGACGTGGCCATATTTTGTAGAGCTCTTAACTCCTAAAAAGCAGTAATATTCTGTACCACGACGGTTAGTTTTACTAAAAAAATTCAGAACATATGTACATTTGACTAAATGCCGATATAATGTAGATACATCTCATATTTTAAAAACACATCTGAGCAGTATCTTGCAGAATCTAAATACAAATTTGAGTTACGTAACGATTCATTAATAGTAACGAATCAATAATAGTTATATTGCCGTACTGAAAAGCGGTAGGTTTCCGAAGTAGCTTACACAGTACAAATCTGACACAGCCTTCTGAATTTTTTCCTCATGTTGTCCATGACGTATCTTCATCTTCATGGTTTACTATACGGTTTAACATCGTTGTTCAATATGATTTTTGTTTTTATCAATTCCAACGCAAACGTTATTGCAACCATGGTTTATAGTTTATATTTCCATTCAATTTCTATAATCATTCAAGAAAAATGAATAGAAGTGTTCATTTTCCTTGGAATGAATCATCGTCAATCGTGAATTTGTCCAGTAACGCAACATGAAATTCGTCCCACCTACTCACGTACAACTTAATTATGGTCAACACTCCCAATAAAAAGGGGGTTTTATGGGAATTTTGCTCCCCCCCCACGAAACATGCATGGAGTTGAGGGTATTGCGTAGGCAGTTGCTACGCCACAGGATTTCTCTTTAAGTATACTGGATTTTTCATTCTATGAAATTTCCAAAATACAATATGAATCTTTATTACACATTGGATTGTTAACTTTTCGGACAGCTCTCGTCAAAATGATTGTTTTCATTAAAATATACTATAGTTTGCGATCAAACTTTTAAGCGGTTTCCTAAATGTTCGATAAATTCAACTTATCACATGTAGTTGAATTCTAAAAACTGTTTAGTCATTGTTAAAATGCAAAATCACTCTAATCCATGCCATCCGCGATCAACGTTACCGATGATATCAGAATTGGGATCTGCCGAGAAGACATTCCGTACTTAGACTGATTTTCTTTATCATCTTCAAATAAAGTCAATCAATTCCTTTATTAGAATGAAACAATGATACTTTCCATATAGATGGATGAACGAAATCATGTAGGTGTATTGTTGACCTGCATACCGTGTGTACTCGCTTATAAGCCCTGTCTAACTCAAACTCTGCAAGCGTATTATGCTATGGAAGAGCAAGCTCAATTTTCTTTTTCAGTTTGACTAGACTTATAAACGAATATAAACGGTAGGTTTTACAGGAAGACATTGTCAAATTCATTTGATATATTGAGTCTTTATTGTCCTTACCTTACCATACTTGGACTGATGACAATAACTTTCAAAGCTTTCAAAGCTTATTCTTCATGATCTTTTGTCTAATTAAAGGCATTAAAGAATGCATACTTTGATTATTATCTCAGGATAAGTATTTCGACAATGATGTGAATAAGGTTAAAATGTTTGTAATGTAAAGCTGCATAGATGGAGACGGAGAAGTTGTGAAAACGCTGACCTGATATATGCCACATATAATTTCTTTTTTTTTTTTACATGTCATTACTCTTTTGTGTATATCTATTTCAGTATACCATAAACAACATGATAAATAGACATTTTAAGTGTTGTATGAGGATGGAATTTAGTTACCTTATCACATAGTGACTAGGCGAATTTATAAAGATTGAATATCAAGTGGGTGGTGCTAATAATGATAATGCTTTAAGTAAGATGGAATGTGAGATGTGTTAATTATTATTTTCTTATTTTGTTTTGTCATGCTAAAATGCACCCGCTTGTATGAAATTCGATTTGTGATTTAAAAAAAAGAATCATTATAATAGAAAGAGAAATGAAGTATAGATATATAGATTTCAAAATAAGAAATTTAATATCATAGAAAAACAGATGGCCCATTTATAAAGTAAAAAAGCTAATAAATTAATGGAAGACATTATTAAACCAAAGTAAATAAAATCATTCTCAAATGTAAAATTAGGATTGTGTTAAGAGGACAGTAAAATTAAGATTGTGTTACGATTACAATAACAGGAAGCTTAAATTGTGAAGAGTTTAACATCTTGTCAAAATAGCATATACAGTAATATGTATATTCACATGTTATTCTCCAAATCGGTCAGAAAAATTTTAATATATGCAATGAATATATGCGGTATTGAATCAAAGACAATGAAAATGTGTTAATATTCCTATCCGCAGACTACTGTAGAATAGTACATAACATGATATGTCATTGATTTTATTTCTAAATAGTACTTATTATATAAAAATATAATGTATATAGTTCCTTTACATTGCTATTGTATGGTTTGCGATTCAAGTCTGTACCTCCCTGGGTTGAAAATATATCATTGTTGCCAATAATATGCCACTATTTATTACAGGAAAGAAAGAACGAAAGAAAGAAAGAAAGAAAGAAAGAAAGAAAGAAAGAAAGAAAGAAAGAAAGAAAGAGAGATGCTGGACAGAGGAGTAGGTTGGGGAGGGCGGGGGGGGACAGTTGTCCCCGGGCGCCATGTGCCAGGGGCGCCAAAATGAGGAAAATACAACTATTCGTTATCTCAGATGCACTCGAAGGGGGAGCCAAGTTTATGTTTTGTCCCCTGGCGCTAAGTACCCTCGCTACGCCACTGACGCTGGAAATGCTTCTTTCATTGGACCTGACTAATAGTCCTGGATGCAACTGACAGTTTTCAATACTTGTGAAAAAATTGTAGCGATCAATTTCATGACATAGTGGGCCAATGAAATTGGATATCCTTTTGTTTGTAAAAGATACAATCCAGTTTTGAAGGTCAAACTTGAAAGATATTCACAGAGGTTTCAAATTCTCTTTTAGAATTGAATCAAATATTTATATGTTTAAAGATCATGTTCAGTTTTTAAATTTTATCCTAAAGAGATTGAAAGAAATTGTTTATTTTTCATTGTTAGTAATCAGATTGAATGCCATTATTAATTTCATTCAATGGCACTTACACTTAAGGGGTATTTTCTCACTGATTGGGTTTCTATAATCAGACTGACTTAAATTCTGACACACAATTTTGAACTTAAAAACACTTTTTCGTTCATCATCACTTTGCCTACGTCTTTTATGTGACATGGTCAATAAAGCTGATAAACGAAGTAAATCCAATATTGGTATAAAATTATAGATTTATGTGTTATATATTTTAAAATAATATTTGAATGAAGTTATACAGATTTCAAACTCGAGAAAATATTTCTTAAGTTAGCAGACTTTCTCTGATTTCTTTGCAAATTCATATTCTCACGAACCACAGTTACCGTCAAAAGGACAGCCAGGCTACGTGGAGACAGCATTGTAGATAAGTAATACCGAATTTGGTTCCTTATTAGCGCCGAAGATTGACCAAAAAAAATACCCAACAAAAGAAACAAAAAAAAAAAACAACAACAACAACAAAACAAATAAAAAAAAAAAAGGGGGGGGGGCTAATGAGCTGATTACAGTTTCTCCAAAACAATATATCACATAAGTATGGCACGGTCATTCTGTTTATCAAACTGACGGGTAAGGTCACAAGGCAATCGATTATGGTTAATTTGGTCGTGCCCTGTCCGTCAAGTTTTGTCCATTTTGAAAGTGCCAGGAAGATTAATTGATTAACACATGGCTTAAATTAACCCTTTTTCATCATGTGGACCATCCTTGTCATTTTTGAAATACAGACGAACATACGTCTCTTGGCAAGAAACTTGTAGAGGGTCATGGTAATATTTCCTGATTAGAGTTATTTGACCTTTATATGCAAAGTTTAAGGTGCAAAGAAGTGTATTCTTATCTTGTACAGTTATGCAATAAAATACATCGAGAAAATACATCTAGTGTTTGCTATTAAAAACCTGAAATCATGCGTGCGACAAACATATATATATATATATATATATATATATATATATATATATATAGTATAGAGAGTATATATATAGCATATATATAAGTATATATATATATATATATATATATATATATATATATATATATATATATATATATATATATATACATATTGTGTGTGTGTGCGTGCGTGTGTTTGTGTGTGATTTCGTTTTTTAACGTGGTTTTAACCATATTTTTTAGTCATATCGCTACGACTGCAGTGTGGCAGGTTATAGTGATGCCTAGCACTGGGGCATCATGCCGCAGACATACAGCGTCGTGTCCCACCCAGTCACATTATCCTGACACCAGGCCGACCAGTCCGAACACTAACTTCTTAATGCTGAACACCAAGCGCAACAGCTGTTAGTACCATTTTTATAAGTCTTTGGTATGACTCGGTCGGGCTTTGAACACGCGACCTCCAGCATCCGAGGCGGACGCTCTAACCACTTTAGGCCACCGGAGCGGTCTATTTTTTTGTAATGTGTCTTTTGTTGCCTCACGCACTACTCTTTTCTCTTTATCATGTCAGGAAATAACTTTGTATATATATATATATATATATATATATATATATATATATATATATAGACATAACAATGTGTTCAAAGTACTTTAAATGTGTTACTCATTTTCGATTAGATATCGAAACACCTGATATCTGTGTAAGGAAACTACTTAGAAATCCTAAAGCATTAAATATTTTGTGAGATCTTATATATATATA
>JAECUM010019420.1:0-19150 GCA_016617855.1 Megalonaias nervosa | reverse complement strand
GGAAGAAAAAACCATTATCTACTATCAACACAGAAGGAAAAAAAAAACATTATCTAATATCAACACAGAAGGGGAAAAATGACCCAATATCTACTCTCAACACAGACGGGAAGAAAACAACCAATATCTACCATCAACACAGAAGGGAAGAAAATAACCCAATATCTACTATCAACACAGAAGGGAAGAAAAAAAACCCCCAATATCTACTATTCGCACAGAAGAGAAAAAACCCCAATTTCTACTATCCACACAGAAGGGAAGAAAAAACCCATTATATACTATCCAAATAGGTACGCTCGCACAGCAACACACATACAAGCACACAAACGTACGAGTGCACACAAATACACGTACAAACACACAAACGTACGATCGCATACAAACACAAATACACACACACAAACAAACGTACGCGCGCTCATGCAAACACACAAATACAAACACCAACAACGTAACGAGCTCGCATACAAGCACACACATATATCAGTAAAGGAGTTAGTGCTTATAGGCACACTACTCCACACTCATACAAATTGGCAACTTGATCAGTCTCTCTTTTCTAGAGATCTGGGTAGCCCTGAGAAGGGCTGGGTTATTGTGAGCTTCAGATGACCTGCTTAATGATGGCACCTCACAGACCGGGCCCCACAGATACAACGAATACTCCAGTCCTGCTCCCATTTCACAGTTGTGGTTGGGAGCGCAGAGGCCTCTTGAGTGGCTTCAGAACCCCAATCTTTACTTTCTGGGAATCTGAAGATTTGTTCTCTCTGTCGTCTTCTTCTATGCCACATCCTGGATGCTGTGGCCTCCTTATCTTTCAAAATACAACATTTATTATTCAACTCACAAACAACCAACAATTAGCAATAAAACAATTTTTTTAAACAAACTATTTCTGACAAGGTTGACAACGTTGTGAAGCTAAGTTACATTTCAACCAATGTAAGTCATTGGGCCATTAATGTACACTACGTTTTCTAGCTAAAGACAAAAGATATCCATAACGGTCACAAAACAGTCGGTCTACTTTTTCATCGTTTCTAGAAGAGTTACGATCAAAATAAGTCACTAAATGTTCTAAGGGATATCCAAGATTGCGTTGATGAAGAAAATACACACAATATTGTCCACACGCCATGGAATCTGTGTCTTGTAATTTCACATTATTGAATCGTGTTGTGTGGGCATTTCTTCTCACAAAGTCGATGATGTCATCTTCAAAAGGTGGTAATCCATATGAATCAAAATACTCCACACAGTTACCTTTAGGGAAGTAGATGGCTACCCAGTTGGTTCCTGGGAGATGACTGTCTTTCGTGTTGATGACATAAGCTTGATGGTCTTGAGTTTTGCGATGAGGAAGTTCATCTTTAGCACACACGACAGGATTCCAGGAAGCGGTATACGAACTATTGTTCAAAAGGTAATGAAGATCCCAGGTATCCATTTTTTTTTTGTTTTGTTTCTTTCACAGGCAATGAAAAGTCGTGAATTCAATTCTGACTTTTTGCTTGAAAATCTCTGACAAGTAACCGTTTCTTCGCTTCGTCTCCGCACTCTGGGACAAGAGAGCTTCGATGCGAGAGATCTTCAGAGTAGTCAATGGAGGAGAGGAATGATCACGCAAGTCTGTATACCACTGATGCAACAATGCTTCTTCCGAGATGAGACCCCAAGCGTCTTCAGAAGCTTGTTCAATATTTCTTCTTGACTAATCATCAGACATTTATCGTGTTGAATTTGACTGGGATGATCGTTTTGACATCCATAGCAATGTTTCTTAGTCAAATACGTCATTTGTCTGAAAGATGTTTAGCAAAATAGGAGACTAAATGTTGTTCTTGTTCTGGCCATCTGGACATGACCATCACGTCCACTTCGTCTTTGTCTTGGGATTCTGGTTCCACGTTATTCCTCCCATTCCATTTCCAAAGATTCTCCATCGTTCAAATAGGGATTACAGTCTTCCATAGCTTCTAATAGTCTATATTGACTTATCTCAAACTGTTGATTGCTATGGTATTATCGAAATCGGCATACAGGATGACGTTCACCGTCTCGGGTAGAGCTGTAGCAAACTGAACTTGCACACGAAGCTGACCAGATTTTATAGGGTGGAAATGTTCCTCGTCGCTGCCTTGGTCTAGAGTGAAATCAAAAGCCCACAAAGCATAACCTCCTGCATAATCGTTGTACGAAATGCATTGGCTGGTGTTGGTCCCTTGCTGTCCTGTAGCTTCGTATTGGGACAAGTACGATCTCCTGGGTAAAGTTAGGTTTGAACGGTCTGGTACACAAGGTCTTGCCATCGCGACTGACTTCGATCTTGGACACTCTGTAATGCTTAAGCTGGAAAGGATTTTGATCGTGGGCTCTGTTGAGGGCTGCATTGCTAAGGATGCCAATGATTAAACGTTTGGGTAAATGTCCTTGGAACAGATGATCTTCGATCTTGGATCGGAGTACAGCGGCAATGGCGAAAGTTTTCACTTCCACGCGCCGTATCGGATACTTGGCGGTCGTTCTACTCAAAGTGTGACTGATGTCGTTTCCCGCTTTAGGTAACACTTCCACGCGGCGCACGTAAAGTCTGGCTTCTTGGATGATGGTTTTGTACTCGTTGGCATGAGCCACCAAATGGAAAACGGTACTGCTGAGATTCCGTCTCAGGCGGATATCCACTCCGTTCAGCAATACTTGTCTTGCAGCCACATATCCAAATGCAAACGATCCATCAGTTCTAAACTATGTCCTTGCAGGATTTTCTTTCGACGGTCGTAAAAGCCCACATTGTGAGGATCGTCATCTGCTGTTAGGGCTGTGTCGTTAAACTTTCCCTCGCTTGCTGTGTCAGGTTTCCATACCATGGAAGCATCCAGATGAGTGTTCTTAGCCTCTTTTCCGTACGTCAAGAGATTTTCCAGGTACGATCGGTAAGGGTAAGTATCCATGATACTGCTGACAAGTTTGTTATTCAAGTAAAAATCCACTTCGTTGAACAAGGAATGCATGAAATTGTTGACGGGAGCTACTCTAGCATTGGCTCCTGGAGCGCTGTTTTCCGTTTTGATCACTTTGACTTTCAGGTACAAGTAACTGCTATTCAGATCGATGTAATCTTCGGGATGTCCTTTGATTTCAGACTCGATTGGGGGCTGAAACCGTCAAAGATAAGACGAGATTAAATTCTACTTATTGGGATTCTTGCATCGTCATCATGGTGGGTGGCATGGCAAACAGATCCAGTTCCGACTTGGCACATGCTCAAGACTCTCGGTGCATCACTTTTTATCTCTGTGATTTAATAATCAAATACGTCTAATTCTCTGACGGTTCTTGTTTTATTGATCTTTCCAGCTCCGAGTGTGTGAAGTCCTGTGGAGGGGTGTCTTCGTCGTCTCCTTCTACCTTGTCCTTGCTGTGGTGTCAGGGAAGCAGGAATGCCTGGTTCAGCAGTGTCCAGTGCAGTTATAGGAGTTTCTCGTTGGCCCAGATGTCTTTCCCGCTTGAAGCAAGACATTTTTGCCTGCTCTCAAGAAGGCTTCTTTGGACGTTTGTTTGTCAATGATGACATTTTGGAGAAATTTTTTGCCATGCATCAAAGCGGTATCTTTCAAGGCGTTCAATCCTCGTGTCACCATTGGTTTCAAAACTCGAGCCACCGAAAGAAAGGCAGATTTCAGCATATCTAGTAAACCATGTCCTCGTTGTCGAGTGACTCTTTGGTACACAAGAGACATGACTTACAAGCTGTTAGAGAACCTTTTTCAAAATTGGAGTTTCACTGTGACTTTTCCTTTGGTGAATGGAATATTTTGTCTCAGATCACCTTTTATAGTAATGTTGACACTGTCGAAATAAGACTTACTGAGTGGTAAATAGTGAGGATATACAAATTGGGGGTGAACGTGATAGGTGTTTCCACCGTCTTCGTCAGCGTTCGTGGCAGAATCCACTTTGAAAGGAATGACTCGCAGTAACGGTACGGAGGTGTGTCCCACTACGTTGTACTCCACCACATCGGAGTGCACAAAAGATCAATTGAGTCCTTGGTTCAATTCTAACGGAAATCTAAAATACGACACAAAAGACATGTTGTCGTAAATGATTGGTACGGGTCCACCCTTCAGCATTTTGACGTCCCCACCCAAAATGTCAAACAATTCAGGACAAAGTGTAATGGGCACCACTTTGCCCTCCTTAAATTTCATCAGCAGGCGACCAGCCACTTTCTGCTACTCGATGGTGACAGGTTTCTTTCTCCAAGGCTTTGTCAAAGACGGCATTAAACCTGGCACAAATTGTGTTCACCAGACGTTGATCAATAAAATAAATGCCTGCAGGAATGGTCAAGTGATAGGTGGTCTGTTTAGTTTGGGGGTTCTGTGTTTTAATATGATACTATATATGTGTATGTAAGTAGTTGTGCACTTGCTCGTCATGAACCTCGACATCAAAAGTGTTTTGATTTTCAATGATGCTTAATATTTGTGTAGGGTGAATCATTTCCACCAAAGCCACTTCCCAATGGGCTTCGTGATCCACTTGGATGGCCTGAGGTAATTTGGCCGTGAAACAGCACAAGATGTTTTTGGGAAACACCTCCATGGAACTGTCACTGGGTAACGTTAAATAAAATTGGTTGTTCATAATTACAGAGTTCTGCTGTCTTAGGGGTCGCTGGAAGTCAGAGGGGTGTCTAAAAGAGGATTGTTGTTAGAGTGGTGACTGTTGGGAGGGTGACTGAAGTTGGGCACAAGGCTCCCGTTGTTCACGTTAGAGGAATTTTTCAGGATAGGATTGGGAAGGTAACAGATGCAACTGCTCAGTAAAATGTTCCACAATTGTTTGTCTCCTTGTTGCAAACTCAAATTGGTAATGGCAGCACCGACGACACAATACACCACAAAGATTTGGCAGATTAAGACGATTTGCCTTTTAGGCACACGTTCTCCACACCACATTCACAACGGTTGCTTTTGTAGATCTTGCACAGAAGAACTGGGTGAAAAAGTGGTCACTGCGGTGGTAGCGGTTGAGGCTGTGTTGAAGGGCATGACGTCCCTTCTTTTAATAGTTGATGACTTACGAAGCGTCGATCCAAGAATCAAAACTGGGAGGATATCCTTTCCAACGTACTTCCGACTTCTTTGACACGCCGTTTTCCCACTTTTCGGGTTCTTCTTTCGAGAATGCTTTCGATGTCGTACACTTCATCTTCCATTTTGGTCACGCGTTGTAACTCGGGCAAGTAAAGCGTTCCTTTTAGCACTTCCCCGTTCATGTCTTCTAATTTATCGACGGCAGGATGTCGGCCACACACTCGTCCAGTGACACGAAACAATTTGGTAGTCCAGTTGGGTAAGTAACCTTTGTCGAAAGTGCATTTGTTTTTGCCAATGCGCACCCAATCTCCTGCCCTCAACACTCCTCCTTTCTTGGGGACAGTCACCGTCGGGGACGTACCAAACAGGCGCTCAAAGACGGTCACTTCGTTGCCGGGAGTCACTTCTTGGGGGGCACGTCCGATGCAACGATGGTAAGATTTGGTTGAACACCCTGACAAGGTGCGGCAACACGTCAATATACTTGAGAGTGTGTTGATGCGTAAAATATTTGCACATGCGTTCTTTCAAGGTGTGTTGAAAACGTTCCACGATGCTGGCTTTGGTTTCTGGATTCTCGGTGGTTAAAAAATGAATGTCTCATTTATTTAATTCATTTTGGAAAGCTTGGTTCAGAAATTCAGTGCCTTTGTCGGTTTGCCATCGAAGAGGGTGACGACCATTTTGTTTCATCACCAGTTTTAGGGCTCGCACTAACTCAGTGCTCGATTTGAAAGTCAACGGCACGACCCAGGCAAATTTTGAAAAGACGTCGACGACACAAAACAAATATTTGTAGCCACGATTGTAAGTGGCCAGATAAGAGACAAAATCGGCTTGCCATTGATGATCGATGACACAAAACAAATATTTGTAGCCACGATTGTAGGTGGCCAGATAAGAGACATCGGCTAAATCGGTTTGCCATTGATGATCGATGCCCTCCACTCGGGTGCGGTTTCTGGAAAATTTTCGTCGAATGGGTCTGTGTAAGGTGTACGTGGCTTGTTCTTGTAACCATCGTTGCAGCTGAGGCAAACGGACACTTTTCAGTTGGGTTTTGGCAGCACGATACAATTTCTGAACTCCTCCGTATCAAGCAGCATGGAATAGATCGAAGTAAATGCTGGCTAACACCTTCTCCATCAGGACTTTTTTCCTTATTTCTTTTTTTAATAAGTCACCCACTGTAGACGGATGCTACTATGGATTGGGTGAGGTGGTGGTTTGGAAACTGCTTTACGTGTCCGGTGTGCCATGGGAGTGGAAGCCGATGGTAGTTGTCGTGGTGGTGGTGATGGAATGGATTTGTTCTTGCTTTCTTTTTTCACGGCTGGTTTCCCTTTTTTCTTTTGACTTCTGTCGAAGGAGGAGTGGACATCACCTTTTTAACCCAAGCTTTAAGTTCTTCTCAATGGGATGTGGGGGATGCGGTCAACTAGGACGCTGCAATCTTACTAAGGATGGGAGCTGCTGAATGTGTTTGAAAGATTTCTCGTGCCCCTTCTTCCTCACGCATCCGTGGCTCTGCGTCTGTCTTGACCGCTGAGGGTGGTAGTGGTGGTGGTGATGGACTTTCATCAGGGCCTTACAATGTTTCAGAGTTGGCAGAGCTCTTTCTGGTGAAAGAGTTGCAGTCGTTTCAACATTTGACCGTTCCGTTGTAATTTTTCCGTTTCTGACAAATCGCTGCGATCCATCAACGATTGCAATTCGTGCTGTAGCTCAGGCATTTCGGTCAAATGAGGATTGGGTGGTAAATGTGAGGTCCGTTGTTTTTGCCAACGATGGAATTCTATCCATCGTTTGTAAGGCACTAAAGCCAGTATCCGTCCTTCCATCAGATTCCAAAGGACACGTCTGTGATCTTTTGATTCCAGAGAGCCCTTTTATCTTCTTGGTCCTTTTTATCTTGGAACCATGGGTAAAACACTTCTCAGAACTCTTTCCAGCACGGCTCCCGGTATTCCTTTGACAAGAGGTCCTATCAGAGGTAAAAATCCTCCGGGTTGCACTAACATCTTTCTCTTTTGACAGATGCGTATTTTCTTTTGGACCATTTGGCGATGAACGTGTCGATGTTTGGCTAAGCATTCTTTCTAGTGTTTAGACAAAGGTATCGTTCCCTTCAAGATATTTATACAGCATTCGCTTACGGTATCGATGACGTCTTTGGAGGCGGTTTGAATGAGTTGGTGGAGGGGCTTTGAACAGGACGGACAACATGTCCCAATGTTCGGCTAAACGAAGAGGCAGTTCATTCCTTTTCTTTCCTTTTTTTGGCAAGAGAGTGGTGTGCACTTCTCTTAGGGAACATCTTTTTGGTTCAGAAGCAAAAATACACTGAAGTCCATGGCTTGACATGCATTCCTTTATCTTATCTTTTGACTAGTAGTAATGGACCAGGAAAACTTCTGAGAGGCTGTGGTAACAAAACAGGCATAAAAAATCATTCCCTTTGGTTGCTTCTCTTTTTCTTTGGACGACTGGGTCCTTTCAGGGGTAGACGTCGATGCTTGGCTAAGCGTTTTTTTTTTCGGATGACGAGACTGTCCTTTTCCGTTTCCTTTTCCTTTTTGGACAGAAGAACGACGACGATGGTGGTTTGCACGTCTTTGAGGGGACATCTTTGGGCGTTCAGGAGCACAAAAACACTGATCCTGATCGTTTGTCCAGGTCTTTTTATTCTGGAATGCGTTGCCACTGACTGTCTTTACGTCGTATCAACTTGATGACAGGCATCACGCGTCGTGGAGGGGTTCTCAGCGGACTAAATCGAGACATTTCTTGCTTAGACAAATCCAGTAAACTCTGTAACATGCCCAATCTCTCTTGGACTTTGATTTTTGCAGCAGGTACTTTGCCACTGCAGCTAAAGAGGAGGAGGGTATCACCGCTGAAGGAGAAGTTCTTGGAAACACGGAGTTCAATTGTTTCATCAAATTAGGAAGAACGGGTGTCAAATTGGGTTTGGCTGGCATCACCAGCAACGGAAAAGCGGAAGAACCTGAAGCTACTGGAGACGTGGTCACCGTCGCTGCAGGTTGTGGGTTGCGAATGTAAGGTTGCACCCTAGCCGCAGTGTCTCTTTTGCGGGTAGAAGCTGTTTTCTGAGGGCTTTTCTTTTTCTGCGGCTGTGACCTGGTCTTGACACCACTGATCGTTTTCTTCTTCTTCTGGATACCTTTGGGTCGGGGAGTGGCTTTTTTGTCTTGGGGAGGACTTTTGGGGCATTGGGATCCCATTTTAAGACGGAGAGAATGATGACACCTCCTAGAGAACCACTACCTCCAGGTTTCAAAGTGATTTGCTTTTTGGTTTGAGTGTCGATGAGGGGATCTTCCAGTTGCGTCAAGGCTACTTTGTTTCACTCAAAAAGCGTTTGGTTTGATGTGGAATGTGAATAATTCCTTGCAGTAATTGACGTGCTGTCACTGTAAACTGGCTTCTAAGACACGAGCACTTATTTGTGGATTTTTTCTCGACTGATGCCGTACACGAATGAATTTGACGGGAAGATGAGACTGAAGGGACGTCATGTTGACGATGTGTGAGACAGACCAAAAGTGACCGAGGTTTTATAAACTTACGTACGGTAAAGTGAAGTGGTTGGGAAGCCGTACTCGCTTCTGGTACACGATTTGATAGACTTTTTCCAAAGGCCGACTGACGATTTGGTGTGTGGCTAAAAGTACAATCTTGTGAGGCTCGAAGGTTTTCACTATAAGGCTTCTTTCAAAACCCCAAACTTCACATCTTGACTGGTGCGATAATTGAGAGTCAGTCCTGCCACTTTACACTAAGTGTGCACTTCTACTTGTGGGTCCCGGAATTCGTAACCGTAAATTTTGGGACTTCCACTAGCGAAACTTAGAATCTTGCCGTTGGGATGCTCGTCCGTTCAGGCTCCTAAACGGTCTCCTTCGATGACAGGGTGACGTTGACCAGGCGATCGATGTAGATGCAACTGTCCGTGTCAAAATACAGAAGACGATCTCTTAACAGTTCTAAAATTTCTTCAGTGTTAAGCGAGCATCTGCTGTCACGCAGGCCGCAATGATGACATTTCCAAATTCGTCGGCTTCTACAAAGTCCAGTTCTTCCTCGAAATTGACCGGGATCAAATCTTCACGATGGACGTCCATGTCTTTCATGTATTTGGTTTCGTCGTGAATCATCTGGAAGTAACGGGAAGGTTCTGTCAAATACTCCCTATTGGGTAAACACGATCGTTGTGCCATTTTACTTCACAAGCAATTCAACATCATTTTCGCAAACGATCACCTTCCTTCGTTTTTGTCCACGTGATCTAAAGTGATGCCTCCCTGCTCTAAGTATTTCTCTTTGAATTTCTCTTGGTCTTCGGGCGCGTGACACCAGGAAGGATAACCGCCGACTTTTTGTTTCAGTTTCAAATAAAGCATCCACGTAGTCCGCGAAAATGTCTTTCTGAGTCTCATCACCTTTGTGGTACTGTTCTGTCTTGGGAGGGTGATAAATTTCGTACACTTCTAACAATTGGTATCCCAGGTCCAGAGCTATAAACAAGTCAACGCTGACCCACGTTCCCGTCAAGGCGAGTTCTTCCTGGGTGTGTTGAAAAGGTTGATCTTGGTTGCACTTTTCGGCACAAGTACCGCACAAGGAAAACATCAGTTTTCCTTGGAAATGGTGAGGTAAAACGGAATGGTACAAGTTTGTGGGAGGCAAGACTTTGCACTTGACCAATCCTTCGTATTGTCGAATGTTGTCCACCTCGATGTGTTCTGTCAGCATTTGTGGGTGCCCTGCGGAAAAGTGGCAATATTTGCACACGTAAGGATACAGCGAACACACGTCCAAGCGTTTGTTTTCTTCTCCTTTCTCCTCGTCGGCTTGGTACAGCATCAAGTGGCATTCGTCCGTCCTCCGTACAAACTGTCCCTTGGGTTCATTGGGTCCACCAACTTGTAACTTTCCACGATGCGTTTTAACTCGGGAACGGTTTTCAATCGCTGATCGTACTCGTGTTCCCACATTTCTCCCACTTAGTATCCTTGCTCTTCTAACTTCAAGCGCCGTTGATAAGTATCCTGGTACAAGTCTTCCATGGTCCGTTGTAAAAACTGATTTTTAGTGCCACGTTGAGGGTAGCAGATGAGACATCCGTGAAATAAGCACCCGTTAAACTCGTACACGATCTGAGGGTTTTCTAAGTCCCAACCATCCACCGAATACGTTCTGATGGTCTTTCGGCCTGCTCCATTTCGGGCGTGTTGGGTACATTTGTCTTCCTTGTCGCACGAGCAATGTATCCAGCGTAGAGCTTTGACCGACTATTGACGTTTGACAAAATTGGACGTTTGAGGGCGGATGACAGCCAGGGTATTTTGGGGTATGAATCGTTGGGGGTACACGAAGGAACACCCTTTGGCAATAGTGCAGGTTTCTTTCAAGGGATCGGTCCCTCCATTCTCCATGAACAATTCTCGAAACTTTGCACAGTAACGCCGTAAAATGTCCACGTCGGATCGACAATACTTTAACATTTCTTCCTGAAAGTCGAAAGGGTCCGAGGCGTGAGTTTGCTACCATGCGTAGAAATCTTCTCTTTGTTTGGTGCATATGTTGTCGGGGTCATAGTAATGAGCATCAGGCAAATGGGGTAGAACGGCGTGTTGATTGGCCTCGGAATTGAAAAAGTGCGGAAATATCCTTTGGTCATTTCTATCATTCCAAATATTTTAGGCATTCGGCTCAAAGGCATGGCCAAGCAACTCATCGAATCTTTAAACTGCACTAGTCCCACTTGCATGGAAGTGGCTTTGGTTCCGTTTAAAGTCATTTTAGAACGTTCGTTACTTTGTTCCGTATAGTATCTCAAATGAAACTGCCCATCGTACCCCGAGAAATTGTGAGCCATCGCCGTGGCATAGCGATGACAATCTGGGTAATGTTCGATGCTCTCTTGACACCACGTTTCGTCGATAGGGTCTAAGAGCCATTGGGCAAAATTGGCCAACTTGTTAGGTCCCCGAAAGATTGTTTCTCGTCCTCCAGGAATCTTGCTGCAGTGAGGACAATGACTAAATATAGGTTCTTAGATGCACTTCTCACACGCTCGATGAGCAACGCAGAAATTAGGAATGTGAATGCTAATCTCTTGCATACATTCGAAATCGAAAACGATGAAATTGCATTTCTTCTGGTCATCTTCCTCTTCATGTTTGGAATGGTATTTTTGAATGTAGCATTGGTGTTCCAAGTCCACGATTTGGTGACAAATGTGACATCGTTTCTTTTCTGAAGATACCTGCGCCTTGGCATTATTGATATGTATCACTTGTCCACAAGTAGATCAGACTCTCAGGAGTCTCAAGCACTATTCCGCTGTGAACCTTGCGTCTTCAGATGTTGTCGGTAACAGGTAGGGCTGACAAAAGTGCGCTGACAAGCAGGGCAATGCACTCATTCTTGTCCTTCGTCAAGACTTGGTTTAGAGGCCAAACATCCTGAGCATTTTGATCCACAATGCTCACAGTAATAACTGTATCCCAGGAAAGGGGCGGTACTGTTACTAGTATCGAAATGTTCATCATGATGATAGACGTGAATGTCTTTTTGAGGATGTACTTTCAAAGTGTAGCTTGGAGCAAAGATGTCTTGCAATTCTTGCATTTCAGGAATGCCACAGGGTGTGTCGTTAGATAGCCCCGCTTGCTGTAAAAGGAGTTCTGCTTCTCTTCCTTGTTTGGCTGTGTTCGATTTTGAATAGTTTGTCAGGCTCTTTTCCATTCTGCCGTGTCGTTCTTGTGAGCATACGTTCGTCCCGCCACGATGGCACTGGCTAAACACATCTGGTCTTGAGTGTTGTTAACTTGGACGAGGCTGCGCTTGATGCTGCAAAGGTCGTCTACGAATAACATCTTTTTGCATCCGATCCCTTGGGGAAGAGAAACGTGGGTCATGAACAGTGTCGCTTTTCCATCGGTGATGAGAAACTTGTCGTTGGATTGTTGCACGTGTTGAACCTTGTCGATGACTTTGGAAGGTGTCAATTCTGCTGAGCTGCTAAACTCGATCCAAACGGGGGACTTCAGACTGTCGTGATAGAGGGAAAGTCTCAAACGATCCTCTTCTTTGTCTTCACATTGCCGTTTCAGTGTGGGTAACAAAGAATCCCACACATCGATGATGAACTCTTCTGCTTTCTCCAGCGGGACGTTTGACTTGAAATCTTTAAACTTTACCGTGTACGTGTAGGCCGTGGATCTACATTTTCTAGAGGAGCGTATATCCGTCTCTCGAATGTAGTAGTATTTTTCATTCTTTAGTGGTGGTGGACTTTGGTTTCGTGTAGACTCTCTCGGTCTGGATTCTGGCTCACTCATGTCATCTTCCAAATCGCTGGCATGGATTTGAGCCAAGACTTCAGCTACTGTGCAAGGCGATAGGTCACGTTTCTGCCTCTTACTTTCTTCTCCTTTCTCTGCGAAATGATGTGATCGTTTCATCTAAAGTGCATAAAGTCAAATGACTATATTTTGAACGCCATGGTCCCCTATATATCCATGTAAGGACAGTGTCTTCGCTATATAAAGGGCCAGTGTCTTCCCTCCAAGTATTTATTTCACTCTCAAGCTGACCAGAACGATGGAAGAGCCAATACAGATCGAACTTCTGATCAGAGCTTTGCGAGGTGTCAAACGAAGGTTTTCTTCACAGAAGCCGACGGACTACTGACCCTCCTTTCGAGATAAAAGTCAAGATACTTGCTATATCCATCAGAAGAAAGGACCTTGGTCTTCTGAATGTCCACAACGTCAGCAAGTCAGGTGTCAGAAGAGATAAAAGTCAGGACACCTGTTATCATTGTCAAGAGAAAGGACAGTGGTCTTCAGACTGCCCTAAGAAACAACAGGAGGAAGAGAGGGGTTCAGAACAGGAAGAAGAGGAAGAACTCCGGCAGGTCCAGAAAGAGAAAAAAGAGAAGAAAAGAAGACGAGAAAAAAGTGAGGAAGAATAAGAGGAAAAACTGGTGACACTGAAGAAATTAAAAAAAAAAAAAAATGAGACACTGAACAAAGACACAGAGGAAGCTATTGAATTTTTTTTAAAGTGTTGTGTTGTGACATTGGATTGTACATTTGTACCAGAATATAATAGAAAGAAAAAGTGTCTCTTGGTTTCGATCTTTTAGAATTATAAGGACCTATACTCACTCACTCACACACGTCCGTCACGGGGATAAAAGGGATTTTGAGTTTTAATTGATTTTGGGAAATATTGAATAGTCTCTTTATGAGAAAGGTTAGTGGCCCTGATAAGGGCCGTTGGGTGTTTGTTTTTTTAAGACAATCAAACTCAGGAACGGGAAGTAATCAGGTTTAACTGCCTTATCGCTTTGCCACGGCCAAGGCCTAATTCTGGACCTGATCCTGTTGATGATTTGGTAGAAATCACTAGGGTGGGTATCTCAGGCGTAGTAGGTGTGTTGACGGGATTGGGCTGTTTGGTTCTGGAAGGTCTTTTTCTGTTGGGTCGTATTAAAGAATTCTGATATATTTGTTTCAGACTCCTTAACTCTGCCAAAATTTCTAAGAGTACCGTCACCATTTGACTTTCACTGTCCTCCTTCTCTCCTAGACCTTGTTTCTTCTATGCTTCTTCTTCTTCCTGTCGTTTCCTTCTTGCCTCTTCTTCTTCTCGCTGTTGCTGTTGAAGGAGAAAAGCTTGTTCTGCTTATTTCTGCTGCTGTAATAATTTCTCCAATTCTTCTTTCGTCTCTGTTTAAAATCCTCGACGTGTGGTGAGGAAGGAGAAGGTAGCGAAGGTACTGGTACCGGAACAAATTCTTGCGAAGAACAGAGAAAATCCACTAAATACCAATTAAAGTCGGTCTCTTCTGGAAATAGGCCTGTGTTTGCTTTGGTAGGCGCTGCTATGCCATCACTTCTGATCTCCATGGCCGGTGTACCCCAATTCATCGTCTTCTTAGTTTCCGTCCTGTTCTAACTCTGTCGCATTGATTCACTGCGCAGAAACGCTAGCGCATCTATATAAGAATTGTGACGTCACAGGTAGCTCTCTTCGGATTGGATGACAGACTCCTCACTGTGACTGAATGTTATAACGTGTGTTAGGATTGGTGAAAAAACTCAATCAGTTTCGGCCCGCTCTTCCACTATAAATAACTTCAGTTCACTTCATTCCCTTCACTTGTTCTCGTCAAAAGATGTGGACTAACGTAGAATCGTCTACCCTCCTGCCTTCAGTGCTGTTGAATCAGGACTATCCCATGTATGTCAGATCATCATGTGTTATCACCCAGATGACTGAGACAGCCCTTTGGAAACGAAGGATCTATGTGGAGAGACACGGCTGTCTGAAGCGAGTCTTAATCTACGGACCAGAGGTTACACAAAGTTTGAGGAAGAGAAGAAGATCCGTGTGATGCCTTCCATGTTAACTGAATGGTGTTAACAAAACACCAAAGGCCCTTTTCAGCGCCACTCCACTGCCTCGAAAAGATTTACTCTCTTTGCCATATATGTGTATATTTGTTTGGTGTTTGTATTTGTGTTATGTTTGTGTCTTTTTTTGTTTATCTATATTTATGTCTATCCAGTGATATGTCCCGCCCCGCCAGGCGATGTTTATATTTTTTCTATGAACGGTGCGGGGTCCCGCCCCGCCAAGCGTTATATCCAGTTATATGTCCCGCCCCGCCAAGTGTTATTATTCGTATAGTTTCACCGCTGAACTAGCTGATCTTACCCGCCACTGGCCACCCGCCACTCGCTACCCGCTACCCGCCACCCACTACCCGCTTTTTACCCCCGCTGTCACCGTTTCGCCCGATTGAGATCAGCCACTTGCAACATTGTTGCCAGTGTCCAGTACCGTGATGTCACCCAACCTGTTCCATTCCTATAGACCCTATACAAACTCAATCCATTCCCTTGTCCTTATACCGCCCCAACCTTTTGTCCGTATAAATCTTTTCCGTATTGTAATGTCTTGTAATGGTAATTCCCATTGTCCTTCACTGCTGACAATTTATCAAAATATTTACCATTTACTGAGGCAGTTATTATAAAATTTCCATATTTTAAACAACAATAATGTAAGCGATAGTTACAAATTATATAGCATACCAATCTTGCCAATATTCATTGGATCTTTGGGAGCTCATTGAACGTCATAAAGTACGATGCAGGAAGTAAGAGAAAGCGAGCACACTCTTTCGAGATCGTTGAAAACCCTGTACAAGACGGACTACTCAAACAAAATAGAAATTACCATCACAAACAAGGTTAACAAAATGTATATTTAAAATTTGTTGTTGTCAGCAAAAGCAAAGAAACTAATACTAATATATGCTAGAAAAGCAGAACGTCAGATAGTTCAATTTAGCAAGAAGATTATACATATGTATGCATGTATGTATGTATGTATGTATGTATGTATGTATGTATGTATGTATAAGGGTTTAACGGCAACTCGACACAATAATGACATTATGGTACCAATTGGTAGTAAAGTTTCAAAAATGAATGAACAAAACAGGCCACGAATTTACTAAAACCCAGGAAAGTAAAAGTTTCCAACAAATGTAAACATGAAGAGCAGAACTGGTTTATATTCATCCTGATTCAATCCACCTGGTCTGAGAGTTCTGAGGAAGCGAATTGCAGGAAGTTTAGCTTGATCTTCTGCTTTCCAGGTCTCAATTTTAATTGTGGGCTATTCCAGTCACGATCATTTCTTTGGTATCGCAGGACGAAAACGCAATTGGCTTCTAGCAAATTGTTTAGTTTTCCAGTCGGATTACGTAGACTCTTTATCCTGTTTAGTTTTTCCTGTCTCTCCCACATACTAAATTGTACAAAAATTTTTCCCGATTATTGAATACGTTGCATTTTGTGGTTTGCATGTGATGGCACTGCTATGGAGAAATCACTAGTATGTAGCATTTTTGTGGGCAAGATTTGCGTCTTTTCTCCCTACACGGTTATGAAGAACCTTTTGTACTTCGGTTTGTAAAGGATTTTAGTTTTGCTCTGACGATGATACCTCTTAGCTGTTTGATCTGCGGTATGCTATGACTGGCTTTTTTGGAAACAGACTTTTCAGTGTTTCCGATGGTTCAATAGTTGATCAGTGTTGCACAATAATTTTGCCTGCAGGAGGGCAAATTGGATGGAATGTCAGGACGAATGGTAGGTTTTGAAATATTTTCCCTTGTTGTATGCTGTAAAAGATGATGTTCCAGTTTCACCTTTTGTTTGGCATCATCCACAATTCTCATCTCATAGCTATTGTTCACTAGTCACTAAGACATGTCTATATCTCGTTTATACAATCTCTTTTTCAAAGGAGATAATTGTCATTCTTATTACTTTGCTAAAGGGATGGGGTATTTTAATCTAGTAATTTGGGTGGCACCTGAATGGGACTTTAGATTGCAATGCTTTGGGTGGCACCTGGATGGGACTTTAGATTGCATTATTTTGGGTGGCATTTGGATAGGATTTTAGATTGCAATGTTTTGAGTGGCATCTGGATGGGACGGACTTTAGATTGCAATTCTTTGGGTGGCATCTGGATTGGACTTTAGATTGCAATGTTTTGAGTGGCACCTGGATGGGATTTTAGATTGAATCATTTGGGTGGCAGATTGACAGGAAAAGTAACATTGGATACTTCGTAACTTGTGGGGCTAAAATATAAAAGACACGCCTAAGTATAACAATAACTAGTGATTTCTCCAGCACAATAACAAGAAAAAAATCTCCGTCCTCGTAGCAGCAACATGACATGCAAAACATTAAATGTGATATATTTAATAATATACAAAATATGTTCAATCCAGTATGCCAGGAAGACTGTTCTTAACAAGGGAATGAACCTGCATAGATCCGACTGGAGTAAACCACATCCAAAACTGGGACCTTGAAATCGTAACAACAAAGGAAACTATTTGTATTCGCATTCTCATATAGCTGCGATTGTTACTTGTTTGTTTATTCCGCCATGAAAAAAGCATCTGTAGATCTCAAAATCGCTTTAACAGTTTCAATGGCTTGCTGGACCTTGCTATGCGATGTTTGTTTCCGATAATTCTGTCTGTCTCTATGTATGCATGGTAGGAGAGGGGGGCTGTGATTTTAGAACGACCTAATAACGTTATATCCGAAGTCATTTATTTTTTAAAATGCTCATATATGTGTCATGTTGATGACGTCAGGTATAAATGCAATAAGCAATTTATCTGTATAAATACATGCTATCACGAAGAAATGAAGAAAAAAGTGATAAATTAATAAGGTGTTCCATCTGAGAAAAGTATCAACTTACATGTACATGTATCAGCTGATGAATCATGACATCACGTTTATGTGAAAACGTCAATGTTGCACACTGAATACTTTTACTACTTATAACACCTCAAAATCATTTCCGCATTTGGTCTAAACTCTCAAGATTACAACAATAATGTAATCAATTAACAACTTTTAGCCTTAATCCCATACTACTTTTACAACCACAATAAAATGCATCTCGGAGTAAATATAGACTCTTTCCCAATTATTATATGATAAAGCTATTTAGGCATGGAGTGTCGAGTGGTCTTCAACAGATGTTGTAAATCACCCTCTCGTAGCTGAGCCAGCTGTCTGCCCGCCTGCTTCAACCTTCCACGTCATTTGTGGACTACGATGAACCGCTTCCGGACAGGACAGGGTCGTTGTGCAGTTAACCTTGTCCGATGGAGCCAGGTCACTGTGGAGCTCTACAGACCATGTTCCACACTGTGAACAACTGTCCACTGACAAAGTTCCTCAGTGGACTACAGGCTCTGCACCTTGCTGATGATGACGCTGTTAAATGGCTGAGCACGCACTGCATACGATAAATAATAATAATGATAAATGTCTGTCCCTGTCATAAATATTTAACAGTGGAAGGCAAGCTCATTTTATCCTGGTATGACTTCTGTCAGAAACGACCCTGTTGTAGGAACATCTCCATGACAGCGCCAAACATTATCACAAACCACTAATCTTTTTTTATTAATTTACAGGGGTTATCCTCTGTGAATATGGCCTTGCTCAAATATATATTGTTATGTATATTTAATTTAATTGTTTGTCTGTTAGTTTTAAATTTTTTTATTCCATTACATGCTATTGTAAAGTAACATTGTTTATTGGACTTGACCTTGTCCAGAATTGAGTTCAGTTCTGCTTGACCTGATTGACTTTTTCAAATTTCATTGATGTAAACAACTAATAATAGATTCATTATCCTCTATAGGTATGAGTTCATTGACCAAATTATTATTCAGGTAAACATGTTGATTTGGGTCAGGGTTTTGGAGAATCCAAAGTGAATTTTATAGGCTATTGTGCTGTAAGTAAACAAGGCTCCTTAAATAATGCTAGAAAGTTATTTTCCATTAGGTAATGGTTGCTTTTAGAAAATGCTAATTTATAACCTGAGGTCAAACAGAGAACAATATTATCTTGTGACTGTCAGAATTCTACCAGTCGTGCTTTAACATCTGGCACCTTAAGCTGTACTATGTTGTGTTCAGTTTGGGGTGAATTTTATTTTCTTCAAATTATTAAATTTAAGTGATTATTTTCTCTGAAAATGCAAAAGTGGTCTGAAAAATTTCTTGGATAAAGACATTCATTGGAATTTATACTGAATATAAACCTGAAATAATATTTCTATGATTCAACAAGAGACTGTTGACACATCAGTACGAAGCAGGCCATAACAGACACGTCATCGCCTTTAATTTTGAATCTCTTCGGGACCTGATCTGAGTTTTATTCTGGACTTTTTATTACTAGGACTTGTGTCTTAAATTCTTGGATTATTTTTGGATCTAATTCGCGATACCGTAAGTTCTTTTTCTCATTTTTCACTTTGTATTCTAGGAAAAAAATTATTTGTTAAATTTTACAAAGCTTCTTGTCTTCACTCTTTTCTGTTACTTATTTACTTATTTCAAGAGCATAGACTCGTAACTGTATATATATATATAT
>JAECUM010019418.1:0-31329 GCA_016617855.1 Megalonaias nervosa | reverse complement strand
AACTCTCCTTGATTTACCTAACAACAAATCAATTGGGTTGTTTCACTTTGTTCACTTTAAGTACAGTAAGAAGCTTTATGGGCTTCCCACAGCTGTGATCAATAGATTTGGTACAGCATCATTAAAACTATTGCCAGCCAGTTAATTATGATGTGAAATGATAGTTGCTTATCTCTGACCACCTTACATTTTTATTGTCGATGACAATTATCTGTATAGACTGCCCCAAGAGATAGTTGTACATGAGCTCTAAGCAAGACTGTTTACTTATTATACATGCTACATGTTATGGACATACGTCAAGGTGGTCAAGGAATCTCTTTCTCCGCTTGTTTAATTCTAATACTATTGAAAATCATGTTTGCTTGTTTTAAAGTAAATCATGTCATTGGGCTCGTGAATAAAAAGTTGTGGTTTTTGTGTGACTGTGTATGCATACTTTTCTACATGCTTCTTGTAAGTGATAAATTTTAAGACATAATACCTGGAACTGAATGATCAGAAACATAATTTATTAGAGTTTATCAAGTTAAAGATATGCCTTTGTTTGAGAGTAAATTTCACTGTAATCATGATTTAAGGAAATGATAGAGAAAATATATTTAATGGTACTTACAAAATATGCAAATGTCAAGTATAACTGAAAAATTAACTTCTGCAAAAAATTAAACAAAAATATCAAATTAACAAAGAAAAGGTCCCATTGAACTAAATTAAAGTATTATTTTCCTCTGCAGGTGATTATATATAGGGGGCCTCCATTGGCCGAGTGGTCTAAAGTGCTCACTGTTACGGATCACTGACATCTCACTTCTGTCTGCGTGGGTTGGAATCTCAGGTTTGCCCAATGTGGGTATGTGAGAAAGCTTTCCTGTAGCTTCTCATTGGTCGGTGGTTCTTTCGAGGATTTTCCCAGGTTCTTCCTCCACCATTTATACTGGCTGTCATGTATAGCCTATCTTGTGCTGAAAAATGGCGCTAAACCCAACAGCAACAGCAACAAATATATATATATATATATATATATATATATATATATATATATATATATATATATATATATATATATATATATATCTTAGCAAAAATGCAACCTTTGGTTGACATACGAGCAACCTTTAGGCGACCGTGGTCGCCTAAAGGATATATCTAGTGTCGCCCAAAAGTCAAACAAGATTTTCTACTGTTTCTGTAAAAATAAAGTGTATTAGCCACTTGATATATATAAATGACATAGTAATAAGGTTAAAACTTATTTTTAAGTCAGCTTTATTTAAAAGGATAAGTAGATCTTTACATTTTAATTTTTTTATATATATTCACGGTGCAACCTTTCGGCGACATCATCTATACTACGTATATCTTTGTTGATAGCGTGTATGTTTATATCACTAAAATAGATTTTAAGGTCATTTTTGATCATCGTCATTCTTACGTATCGAACCGTAAGCATAGATAATGAATAACATAGCCCCACATATTAGCTCGATATTTTGCACACTTCTAGGTTTAACCTCCGAAGTGATACCTTGGAGCGTAATGCGCATGCCTATATATAGGCCTAGTCAGCTTCCGGACAATCTGTCTTGATATTCTCAAAAATAATCGCGGGTTTGCACTTACATTACACAAAGCACATTGTAACTACTGCAGATATAATACGGGGATTTGTAGACGTAACATGGATCTAGCAGTGTAGCCAGTAGGATGAATATTCCAAAGTATGGAAGAGGTTGGTTGATCATGCAATTTGATTGAATGTGACTGTTGCTTGTAGTGGAATCCGTCAATAACGTTAACTCCTGTTGCAAACTGGGCCTAAATAGCTCACAGTGACTTGCATCATTCTTAGATAGAGTGTATACTGTAGATTAAAGATTGGTTTTTGATTTAATCTACATGCAATTTAGGTGCTGGAGATAACTGCAAAATGCCACACCGTTATAGGGGTGGGTGTGGGTCTCGTATCGTTGCTTAGCGTAGGGCAGTTAACCTATAAATAATATCGGGAGCAGATAAAATACCCCAGGACAACACCCACCTCCCACCCGCTAAAAGTAAAATACGTGACATAATTCCCTGTCCCAGTATAAGTTTATCCCCTTTTAAACATTTTTTTTTAACCAACACAAATATACATCTTTTCGTGTTGCCTTGGACCATTTGATTCTGAAGCTTAGTGTGGGCATTCTTTGAGTAGATAAATTTTGTGTGCGTGTTAGATGTTAGATCATAACTATAACAGATTAGGAAATTAAAAATGCCTAATGATATCAGGGCTTATTGCACGCACATGTTTTTCACCTCACTTTTATAAGCAGCATTACACACACTTTTAATCCATTGCATTAAATCCTTCAGCTGTTCTTTAACACTTGCGTTTTTAAATTGTACCATATCCATTGGAAATAGAGAATTCCTAGAATGGAGATGGACTAAGAAATGAGTGTACTGTATTTGACTTATTTTGTGAAGTACATAAAATCTGAGCCATAATAATGTTGTATAAACATAAAATTCGATAATTAAATAAATATTAATATTTCCAATATCTTTTTTTTCCCCTGTCCCATCTTAAAATTGGCTAGTATATTTCTGATGGTTTAAAAAGTTAAAAAACATTTTCTGGCGGAGGGGATTATGTCGTATCCTTTATTTCTTTGTGGGGATTTTATCTTACACCCAAATAACATATGGGTTATTATATATAATTTGTCGGTAAATTGTAAGCAACGAAAAATGAGTGTCTGTGGTGCCAAGAATGATAAGGTTTCTCACATGTCAGAAAAATATCAGTAAAATTTTAGTTGTAAGTAGTGGCAATTTTTTTACACTTAATCCCAATAATACAATGTAAGGTGTCAACCCTGATATTGATGTTTTATGGGTCCTTCTTACAAAATAAACAGTGTTGAGTAGCATGTTCCCTGGTTGACTGACAGGGTAACTAGATGCCAAATTTTCAAGAATATCTCTCACACTCGGCAGCCCATATTGCCACTTCTCCATAGATTAAAGTATGCTTGCTAGTCTGATTATGCCTACTTTTTCTGATGGAGACCGTTCTGGTGGCCTAAGTGGTTAGAGTATCTGCCTCAGATGCTGGAGGTAGTGGGTTTGAACCCAAGCTGAGTCATACTTAAGACTTATATAAATGGTAATAGCAGCTGCCTCACTTGGCGCTCAGCATTAAGAGTTTAGTGCTTGGACTGGTTGGCCTGGTGTCAGGAGAATGTGACTGGGTGGGACGTGATCCTATTTGTCTTTGGCATGATGCCTCATTGCTATACATCACTATAAACTGCCACGCTGCAGACATCATAGCGATATGACAGAAATGTTAAAGCTACATTGAAAAGGTAACTCACACACACATACACACATTTCCTGATGGAATCAAATTCTGACACAAACAAGTGGATGTGTTTGCAAGTTCGTTTACATACATTTTAGTTGGTTGAAATGTGATGGATGTCTAGGGATGCCAAAGTCAGTTGTAGTTGGGGTATCAGTGCCCATAAAAACATTTGCCGACACTGGCCCAGGGCTGGTGACTTTTTATAAAACAAAATCAGAAGCTCTGACTCCAGTTTCCATGCGCTCAAAATTGCCCTATTTTTAAACTATTATTTGTCACAGCATTGAATCTGCTGTACTTCAAATATGAAAAGAAATCAATGAAATCATATTAAATTGACTTTCTTATTTTTTCTGATCTCAAAATATTTCAAGTAAAGCAATGTTTTCCTCCAGGTCCTGATGTCCAATGGTATATAGTAGCAAGTTATTGTTACTACCTAGATGGCACCACCACTACTGGTCCATCAGTCGGATTACCTTTGTAGTTACATTCGATCATAAACAAAGAAAACTCTTCCTAGATTGAATTAAGAAATTAAAATTTCTTTAATTATGTAGAGTATGTGTTGCTGTGTGACTAGGTAAATAAGTAGTAAAAGTACATATTGAAAGAATGATAGGTCTAGTCAGAACATTTAAATTTTAACAAATCCCTTGACTAGTATGGAGTCGAAATTGCCATCAGAAATAATTTTCATTTGTTTTATGTGGTGTAATTTTAGAACTGGTATTGTTTCAAAGCAAGCATAAGTGCTATTTATCCAATATATGTGTATATTATATTATTTGCTTGCAGTCATGGTTTTGAAAAGGATGTGCTAGAAATAAATAGGATTAAAACAGTTGTTCTTTAGGTCTTTTATTTGAGTTCAGAATATATTGGCTATAGATGCAGTGATGAGCATTCACTTCAAATATGGCTTATAAAAATGTGTGTCAAAAAGCTCCGATTTGAAATGGGATTTTCTTAAAAATTTAAACTCTTTGACCATTTTAGTTCTGAATGTTTCATTCCTATAAAAGTCTGAGTACTTGATGCCCATGACTTGAAGGTTATAGACTGTACACACAAAATATATTTCTGTGCACCAGTGCAAAAAGTTACCCTTGAATTTGAAAAAGATGGTCGTGGTTTTTATCAAGGAGTGACTCTCCCTCTGGGGAAATAGATGTCTACTTTTAAGTTTTGAATATGGCACATAGAGCGGTGACCTTATTTAATCCCTTGACTAATATAGACATACCTTCCACAGTGTGAGTTATATTTACAAAACCGTCAGGTGACGCAACCAGAAATGAAAGATCTTTGGAGACCACAAGTCTCTAGGGTTGTACTGAATTCACTAAGTCCTCCATGTACCTCTGTTGAGTGACCACCTCATGTTTGCGCCCATGTTCAATAGGTGCAGACTTTACATTTGTGACATTAAATGATTTGGCAAACTTGGTGCTATCCGTTCTGTCCATTGACGTTCATATTCACCAAAACACTTCCTAGACTGAATTGTGAGGTTAACATTTCTTTAATTATGCTGAATATGTGTTATAGTGTGCCTAGGTAGTTTTAAATGACAGAAAAATAAGTACTAAAAGAGTACATATTGAGAGGTCTAGCCAGACATTTAAAAATTTAAAAATGAACAGCTCAGTAAACATATGATATTAATATATTAATTTATATCTGATTGGAAGTCTAATCTGTACATTGTTACGTATCGGCTAGTTCAAAGTAACACAAAGAAAGAGTGAAGACAACAAGCTTTGTAAGTTTTAACAAAAATAATTTATTTCCCTAGAAAACACGGAGAGAAGGTAAATATGTGAAACAAGACTTACGATTTACGAAGAAGATTCCAAAAATTGTTCTTAATTTGTGAAAACACATAAGTCCTGTGAATAAACAGTTCTAAATTGATACAGTCTGAATCTCAGTTCCGTTCCAAGATGGCGGATGATGACTTCAGACGAAGGCTAACACAGAATGTCCAGAATTTTCACTGTAAAGCACAATTTGTATTGTTCTGTTCCGATTTAGAAATAATTTCAACAAATGTCTTTGTCCAAAGCCAGTAGGGTTGTTCTCCAGGGAAAATAATTATTTAGAAAGTAGATGAAATACAGCTACCACCACTAACAACACACATGTTGTTCCTAACACGTACGAATGAACAAACACCTCTTTCCAGCACAGAAATACCTTTTCCTTAAGGTATTAGAAACTCTGTAAGATGTTATGATGTGACTCTCAAGTATAACTGACTACGACTATGACTACGACTACGACTACGACTAAACATTTCTTACAGGTAACTGAGCATTTAAAACATGCTAATGCGTCATTACATGTACACACGCATGAAGGACACGTGTGATTTCTCAATCCATCTGGACATTACAAAAGCGTAAACAAGTAATAACGTGGTCCCAGCCAATCATTTACATAGCTCTTTCTCACTGTTTACTTGATACGAAAAACCGTCATGCAAAAATCGTGCTTACACGAGTCACATTTACGTTTTAAATAAATACGATGTTTCTAACATACTATTAGACCTTGCTAACATAATCATCACCATAATAATAATAACATTTAGTGATATAAAAATAAAATAAAAATGAAACAAAGAATTAGAAGAATTTAAATTTTAACACATATGTAATTTAACTACAGGGTCGTAACACTTTCCCCCATAAAGAAAAAAAGAAAGATTTATGTAATAAAGCTTTCTTGTTTTACCAGATGTAAATTATACACGAGGTAAAATAAAATTACATAAGAAAAACTCTTATGAGTCTACAGAAAGGTGTATATGAAAATGACATTTCTATACACGGGGAAGTGCATCTGCAATTAAATTATCTTTTCCTTTAATGTGCTTGATGTCAAGATTGTACTCTTGCAAAAATAAACTCCATCTCAACAGTCTTTGATTTTTATTTTTCATTCTGCTGATGAAAGTAAGGGGGTTGTGATCACTAAACACAACAACCGGAGAAGGAGCTGAGCTAACATAAACTTCAAAATGCTGTAATGCTAGCATTAAAGCCAAGCATTCCTTCTCGATTGTTGAGTAGTTTCTTTGGTGTTTATTTAATTTCTTAGAGAAGTAACACACTGGGTGTTCAACACCATTTTGTCATCTTGAAGCAAAACTGCTCCAACCCCAACATCACTTGCATCCACAGACAGTTTGAAAGGTTGACTGAAATCTGGAGCTGTTAAAACTGGTGCACTTTTAAGTATGGCTTTTAATCTATCGAAAGCCTCTTGACATTTTCCAGTCCAAAGAAACTTGTTTTTCTTTCTCAACAAGTTTGTCAGAGGTTCAACAATATCAGAAAAATTAGAACAAAATTTGCGATAGTACCCAGCCATACCCAAAAATCGCATCAGCTGTTTTGTACTGACAGGCACAGGAAATTCAGAAATAGCCTTGACCTTAGCATCTATAGGTTTAATTTGACCATGTCCCACAATATGTCCTAGAAAAGTAACACACGCACGGCAGAACTCACTTTTAGATAAATTAATAGTCAAATTTGCATCCGTGAGTCTGTCGAAGAACTTCCGAATCGTGGCTAGATGTTCTTTCCAGGTGTTGTTGTAGATGATGACATCATCAATATAGGCATCACAATTGTCTAGACCAGAAGTAATCATATTCATAAGGCGTTGAAAAGTACTTGGAGAACCCTTCATCCCAAATGGCATTACTTTATACTGGTAGAGTCCATCTGGAGTCACAAATGCCGAAATTTCTTTTGCTCTTTCCGTTAGTGGAATTTGCCAAAAACCCTTCAGAAGGTCGAATTTAGTGACGTATTTGGCATTTCCAATTTTGTCGATACAATCGTCGATTCTTGGCAATGGGAATGACTTTGTTTTAATCACACTGTTCACCTTCCTATAATCCGTACACATTCGGAAAGTTTTATCCGGTTTCGGAACAAGAATGCACGGTGAACTCCAATCACTCTTACTGGGCTCTATAAAATCATTTTCCAGTAAATACTGAATCTCTTTTTTCATGTATTCCTGTTTAAAAGGATTCATCCTGTATGGGTGTTGTTTCATGGGTTTCGAATCTACTATTTCAACGTCGTGAAAAATTTTGTTTGTCCTTGTAGGTATGTCTGGAAACAAATGTTCATATTCAGACAATAATTGTTAAAGTTCACTTTTTTCTTGATTTTGTAAATGAGAACGTTTCTGGTCTAGATTTTCCATAGCTTCCGAATTCCGAAGACTTGTTGTTCCAAGATTAGTAGAATCCAACTGAATTCCTTCACTCAAATCCTCAGCTGGTGGGACAGGTACAACTAAATTAATTGCATGATTTACCTGGCTATTTCTTTCAACATACTCCTTTAACATATTGATGTGGCACAGTTGTTTTGGTTTTAGCCTATCAGGAGTATTTATAATGTAATTTAAATCACTTATTTTCTTTTCAACCGTGTATGGACCATAATATTTTGCCTGAAGAGGATTTTGTGGAATGGGCAAGAGAGCCAGGACTCTATCACCAGATTGAAAACTCCTATCCCTTTCGTTTTTATCATATCTTAACTTCATCTTTGATTGCGTAGAGTGCAAATTTGCTCTTGCGACCTCACAAGCCTTTGACAATTTATGCTTGAAATCAGAGACATAATCAAGAAGATTAAGTTCTGTTTCTTCATTTGAAAGAAGTTTCTCTTTCAATAACTTTAAAGGTCCAGGCACAGTATGTCCAAATACCAGTTCAAAAGGACTGAACCCTAGAGATTCCTGAACGGAATCTCTAACTGAAAACAAAAGTAAATGAATGCCTTCATCCCAGTCTTTACCTGCGACAAAACAATATGATTTCACCATGTTTTTCAGAGTTTGGTGAAATCGTTCCAAAGCCCCTTGGCTCTCAGGATGATAGGCAGATGATTTGAACTGTTGAATGCCCAATTCATGCATGGCTTGCTGGAAAATTCCAGACATGAAATTGACCCTTGATCCGATTGGACAAATTTGGGAAGGCCAAATTGAGTAAAGAACTTTATCAAAGCCTTTACTATATTTTTGGTTTTAATATTCCTCAAAGGAATTGCCTCTGAGAATCTTGTTGACGCACACATTATGGTCAACAAATATTGGTTGCCTGACTTGGTCTTTGGTAAGGGACCAACACAATCTACCATGATTCTACTGAATGGTTCGTCAAAGGCAGGAATTGGTTGCAGATGAGATTTAGGTATCCTTTGATTTGGTTTTCCTACCATTTGACAAGTATGACAAGATCTTCAAAACTTGCATATATCACTTTTGATTTTTGGCCAATAGAAGTGAGTCAAGATCTTGTGATACGTTTTATTTATCCCTAAATGACCAGCCATAAGAGTTTCATGGGCCAAACTAAGTATTTCCTGTCTGTAAGGTTTCGGAACCACAATCTGATATTTTACTGACCATTCGTCACTAGCAGGTACTTCGAGAGGTCTCCATTTTCTCATAAGAACTCCATTTTTAATGAAGTAACAGACAGGTACTTCAGTTGCTTCAGTTTCACTAACGGCCCGCTGAAACAAACAGGAGATCTCAGGATCCTTCTCCTGTTCGACGACAAGTGATTATCGTTTGCCACCCTGATCAGACAAAAGAGAATGAGTATTCAAAAGAGGATCACTATGATCAATACCTTTTGACTGATCCAAATTAGAAGTGAAAGTGACCTCATCAAAAGCCTGACCAATACATGTGTCAGCTAAAGGAATACATTCCTTGTCAAAATCATTCTCAAGAGCTTTCTTTGCCATAGCTCTGGTAACTGCACAAGCTGGGAATAAATCAGGGATTTCTTTTTCAATAGGATCAACTTTCTGATCCAAAGAAGGCTTGTCAGTTACAAGTGGATTAACCACAACCTTGTCTCCAGCTAAGTCATTGCCTAGCAACAAATGAATGCCCTCAACGGGTAAAGTAGACACTACACCGACTGTCACAGGTCCTGAAACTAAGTCTGATGACAAATTAACAGAATGGAGAGGAATATTAACAAAGCCGCACTCTACTCCCTGAATGAGAACACTCTCATTAGAACAGGTCTTCTCAGAAGAAGGCAAAATAACTGAAACTAAAAGACTCTGAGAAGCGCCTGTATCCCTTAAAATTTTAATAGGGATAGGATTGGCCAAATCACCCAAGAGTGATATAGAACCCTTCGACATGAATGGTTCAAAATTCTCCATAACACAATCAGACTGAGGTTTTTCAAACCCAACAAATGTATTGTTTTCAATACATGACCGTGACCTTGACCTCTTAGCAATAAGAGCATTTGGGATAGGTCTATCTTGATTCTGATGCCTATATTTCAATTTGAAGCAATCAGAAATGACGTGTCCTTTTTTCTTACAATAGGTACACGTAGGAATAGACAAGGATTTTGAATCAAGTCTCTCAGAGGCTTGATTTTTAGAATTTGTGCCAGATTGAGTTTTACTGAGAGTCGTATTTGGTTGAAACACCTTTCCATCAGTAGACTGCTGAGTGAAAGATTTGCTTACCGCAGGAACGTTATGAGTTAAGGAATACTCATCAGCAGCAATAGCAGCTTTTTCCAAGGTTTCAAACTTATGCTCTTCGAGATGATTCTTAATGTCACTATGGACACAGTTCTTGAACTCTTCAAGTAATATTAATTGTTCAAGACTTTCAAAATCATGTTCGATTTTCTTGGCTAAGCACCATCTTTTGAATAATTGTTCTTTTTCTCTAGCAAATTCAACATAAGTTTGTCTAGCATCTTTCCTATAGTTTCTGAAATTTTGCCGATAAGCCTCAGGGACTAATGCATAACCCTTCAAGATGCATTCCTTAACCAAATCGTAATCAGAACTTTGTTGTCCTGACAGAGATATATAGATATCTCTGGCCTTGCCACAAAGTACACTCTGCAATAATTGAGTCCAATACTCTCTTGGCCATTTCGAATTCTCAGCAACTTTTTCCAAAAGAATAAAATATTTGTCTACTTCCTTTTCACTAAAAGGGGGAACTAACTTGATGTTTCCTAAAATGTTAAAATTTGAATTTGCACGGGAAGTGGAATCGTGCCTGTCACTTGCCAGATCCAATTCTTTCATTCTAATTCGAAATTCTTCATCTTTTTCCCTTTCCTGTACATGCATTTGTTCTTTTTGTAATTCCATTTGTCTTTCTTTTTCCCTTTCTTCTACTTGTATTTGTTCCTTTTGTAATTCTAGTTGCCTTTCTTTTTCCCTTTCTTCTATTTGTATTTGTTCCTCTTGTAATGCTATTTGCCTTTCTTTTTCCTGTCTATCTTTCTGAATCTTGAGCTTCCTTGATTCAAATTCCATTATGTACTTCAATTTTAGCTCCATTACTCTAATGTCAGTGTCGGTCATAGACTTAATGACCGATACCAAAACACTTTTGTCAAAAACATTCTTCCCTACCAAATATTGAAGTAAAATATTTTTAATTTCTTGCTTCGTCAAGGAAGCTTTTACCTCAAAAAGATCGTACTTTCTGGCAAGTTCAAGCAACTCATCCTTTTTCAGACTATCCAACTGCTCTTGAGTTGGGTTAGAACGAAAACTCTCCACTTTTGACATTCTGAAAGAAAGCCTGTTGTTTTCACTAAGATTTCAAATAAAATGAGATTTGAACTAGGGTAATTTAAATTTCAATTTTTTAGCCAATTTCATAAATCAGCCAATTTCATAGATTCAATCCCGGACGAGCCCCCAGTTTCTTTATGTTACGTATCGGCTCGTTCAAAGTAACACAAAGAAAGAGTGAAGACAACAAGCTTTGTAAGTTTTAACAAAAATAATTTATTTCCCTAGAAAACACGGAGAGAAGGTAAATATGTGAAACAAGACTTACGATTTACGAAGAAGATTCCAAAAATTGTTCTAAATTTGTGAAAACACATAAGTCCTGTGAATAAACAGTTCTAAATTGATACAGTCTGAATCTCAGTTCCGTTCCAAGATGGCGGATGATGACGTCAGACGAAGGCTAACACAGAATGTCCAGAATTTTCACTGTAAAGCACAATTTGTATTGTTCTGTTCCGATTTAGAAATAATTTCAACAAATGTCTTTGTCCAAAGCCAGTAGGGTTGTTCTCCAGGGAAAATAATTATTTAGAAAGTAGATGAAATACAGCTACCACCACTAACAACACACATGTTGTTCCTAACACGTACGAATGAACAAACACCTCTTTCCAGCACAGAAATACCTTTTCCTTAAGGTATTAGAAACTCTGTAAGATGTTATGATGTGACTCTCAAGTATAACTGACTACGACTATGACTACGACTACGACTACGACTAAACATTTCTTACAGGTAACTGAGCATTTAAAACAAGCTAATGCGTCATTACATGTACACACGCATGAAGGACACGTGTGATTTCTCAATCCATCTGATATTACAAAAGCGTAAACAAGTAATAACGTGGTCCCAGCCAATCATTTACATAGCTCTTTCTCACTGTTTACTTGATACGAAAAACCGTCATGCAAAAATCGTGCTTACACGAGTCACATTTACGTTTTAAATAAATACGATGTTTCTAACATACTATTAGACCTTGCTAACATAATCATCACCATAATAATAATAACGTTTAGTGATATAAAAATAAAATAAAAATGAAACAAAGAATTAGAAGAATTTAAATTTTAACACATATGTAATTTAACTACAGGGTCGTAACAACATCAATATAAAAATTAAAAAGTAAAAAGGAGCATAGTGGGAAAATGCATTCACTTTTATGTAAACTGTTTAGCTGGTGTAACTTTGAAGTCCTTCTGAAGTAAACTTGACACCTCTGCACGTTCGAAGAGCACAAATGTGTTTAAATTCTTTAATATTTCACTTTACGGAGATAAAATTACACTTTCTTTACAAATTAGTCCCTTGGCCTTGGTTTAATGATGAGTGTTCTCTACCACAGAACCACATTAGGATAGTAAAATAACTTCATAAGCAACCCTTTTCTGAAGAATTTCTGCTTTCGCTTTCATTAATAACATTGTGTAACGTGTTAAAAGATGCACGTTAACATGCAAACCTTTCAAGCAGCTCATTCTTTTGTCCCAAAATCCTCGCATTTATTTTCTTTAGTTCTTTTCTCAACTGAGGAATTGTTATTAAACCAAATTTTAATTCCATGATCAATACCAAAACATACTTTGGAATGTACATTTATATATGTGTATATCAGCTGCTGGACCAGTAGTGGTGGTGCTGTCTATAAATTTTCAAGGTCAGATAACTGACTACTAGTCCTCAGTGCTTGATCAATATCAGCAGTTTTGATGTTCATTAGCATCTGTGTCTTGCTTTATAGAGTTTGTCGTAAGATTGTTTATGTTGTTCGTAGGTGTCACTTAATAGGTTTAACCATTGTTGTATTACACTAGTGTAAGTGTGAGCAAGGGACAGCTCAATTATGATACATCAAACTTGAACTCGAAATGTATTGAACAACAACATACATAGCAATTTAAACAAGACCCCCCAAAAAATCAAAATACTTAAGTGATAGTAAGTAAGTAGTTTTTTGGTCAGGTTTTCTTTTCTATCTCACCTTCACCACAGGAAAGCCGATATTTAATCAAAGACTATCAAGCCCTCATAGACCATGTTTGATCCCTTTATTACTCATCATACAAGTACCTAAAAAAAATCCCGAATTTGACCTAGAATCTCCAGATTACAACAGTAAGGTAATCTATTAACAGGTTGTTGTTGTTGTTGTTGTTATTGTTAGCTTTAATCCCATTACTCTGTCATGCATCACTGCAATGGTTGCAGCAACTGCTGGAACAGCTCCAGTATCGAATAGACTGGTTCTGGCTGGTTTCTGTAATGCATGGGTGTAATGTGTGCATATACCTTTTGTTTTTCATCAGTTTTTTTTTAAAAATAAAAGGTAAATCAGAAGTGGTAGATTTCAACTGTAAAACGGTATGTGCAGTAGAGAGCCTTAAAAATTGTGTTCTGTCCTACTACCAAGTAGAATCACAGGTATATTAAAGCCAAGTGGTCACTTATTACGGGTAACCTACACAATCTGTTCCCCATTCATTGGTCACATGCTTCACTTTACAGAAAGTTTACAGTTTGCAATAGAAGTATGATAAGGAGACACTCATCATAAGGGTGGAGGGCTGTACATGGGGATAAATACTTAATAATTTACTAGTCTTTCAACAACATGAAAATAAATTTTCACAGATCATCAGCACAATCAGAGCTTTCACAGGCAAATTACATTTTTTTGACAAACCCGATCTGCACTTCATTTAGAATGCAGGAGGGTCCCAATCTGAAGTTAAAGTGGCCCTGAGCATCAGTCTGTCCATTTTGTTTTTAGCACAGAGTATGATTCTTTAACGAAATCAAGCAAAATATTATGATGTTGGCGTAAGCTATTAAACACCTTCATTTTATTAAAGAAATTTATCTCTCGATTAACCAACTTAAGTATTCCTTGGCTGCCATCACGTTTCAACCAACATCAGTAGAACTAAAATTTTGATTCTGCTTTTTATTCAAAATAGGCTAACAAAATAAGTGTGTTTCCCATCAGCTGATAGTCCCTATTTTTCGTTGCCGACCCTAGCACTTTTTCTCTCCAAATTCCCGAAATTGATTTATGCATCTAGTTTAGCCTAGCACTTGATGCGCTTCATACATTATATATTCTAATCATTATCATATTTATAATGTTTAAAAAAATAAGATCCTTACATACCTGCCAGTACCTTAATTTCAAAACCAATGCAATAGGAAACTCATATGGGGGAGGCCTTAGTATGGTGGTAATAGATACATTGCTGCTTAGCAATTGATTTTGTATAAATTTTGCAAGAATTTATATAATTAAGTAGGTTATTAACTTGCTGTTAGTGAGGTTTTTTTTTGTTTTTTGTATTATCTGTTGTTGATGTCTGGTCATAATTAATTCAACTTTTGTATAAATGTTGACCTGAAATTTAATACATTCAGAGTTGAATGAGTGAGCACTGCTGCAATAATCATAGTGAACACAGTGACAGTATTTGCACCAACCTTAAAATTAATATGAACAGATCCGAATAAATAGGAAATAATAACCTTTCAAGCCAAAACCTCTTTCGCTTCCAGTTAGGAGTAGTTATGGAAGTTCTGCCAAGGATATTTCTTTAAGCCAATAAAAAAAAATAATAACAGCAATGCATGTAGCAACAGATTTTATAGCCCAGGCAAACTCATGGCTTAGCAATTAGGGGCCAAATACAAGGTATAGATATAATGTTTTCAGCTTATATGTAATACAGTACAGACTGAACAAAGCAGGAGAAATAGTATGAACAAGAAGCAATTCTACTTAGATGAAGCCAGAACCAAACTGACATACAATACTGGAGTTTATTTATTATATAGTAAATACAATTATATGTACCTGACATACCCATTTAACAACTAAGGTCGTATAAAGTAGGCGTTTCAGCTGAATTGCAAAATTGATGATAACATGTACATCATGAATGTCCAGGAGAAATTACAAGTACCTGCAGTTACAGTATGAAATTTTATTTAAAAAATGCCCCCCACATAATAATAATAATAATAATAATAAGAATAATAATAATAATAATAATAATGGCTTTATTTAAAGAGGGTAACACAATTAGCTAAGAACTAATCCACCTTGAGGCCCTCATACAAAGGAATTTATTTATTTTAGCTGCATCTCAGAAGCCACTGGATATATTGGGTTTGGAAGAAGGAAATAGAGTGGGCATTTCTAATCTCAACTGGAATACTGTTCCAGAAAAAAGTTTCAGGGTATTGGAAACTTTTTAAAAATAATTCCTTATTTGGTTTGGGAATTTTATACTGTTTGATAGACATGGATCACAGGTGGCGAGTATTGCCAGGTAGCCTATACTGGAATAGTGATTGTCAGTATTCCGGATCACTATTATTGGATATCCCGTACATTAATTTGGTTTTTCTCAAACGGATTAGGTCTTTAATAGGTAGTATTTTTAACTTGCAATCTAAATTTTCCTTGCTTTGTTTCTGGATTGATATTAGCCCAAATGCTTGTTTTTGAAGATGTGCCAGGTTTGCTATGTTTTTATCATTTGAATTACCCCATGCTGTATTACAGTAGTCAAAATAGGGTTGTATGCAACTGTTATAAAATAGTTTTCTGTGCCTTTCAGGGAGAAAATGTCTTATCCTACTGAGAAGCCATAAACATGAATTGATTTTTTACTGATATGTTTGATATGTTCTGTCCATGATAGGTTATTATCTACCAAAACACCAAGTAGTCTATCATGACAGACCATTTGCAACTTTTTATCCTTCCATGTCAGACAAAGTTCATCACTATCAAGAGTTGTCCTTTTCGCTGTGTTGAGATAAGTAATATTTTAGTTTTACCAGTATTTACCACCATGCCACTGCATGTGCACCAGTTGTCCAATTTGTTTAGGGCATTCTGTAAAGAACTTTTGAGTTCATGCTTTGTGTTTTGGATGTCTGACAATGTTGTGTCATCTGCACAGAGATCTGTAGATGATATTGAGTCCCTTAGTAAAAGTGGTTGGTCAGTAATAAATAAAATAAATAGTAATGGACCTAGAATCGAGCCTTGTGGTACTCCATATATAATTGTTCCAGGTGTTGTTGTTGTTGTTATTGTTGTGGGCCTTAACACCATTTTTCAGCACACGATAGGCTCTACATGGTGGCCAGTATTAATGGTGGAGGAAGAAACCAGGAAATCCCAGGAAAGAACCACCAACCCACGAGAAGCTACTGGCAAGCTTTCTCACATATCCACATTCGCCGAATCCTAGACTCGAACCCACGCAGACAGAGGTGAGATGGCAGTGATCCGTAACGGAGAGCGCTTTAGACCACTGGGCCACTCGGGGCCCGTTCCAGGTGTAGACAGAACATTATTTATGTAAACATGTTGTGTTCTCTCACTTAAGTATGAAGTAAACCATCTAACTGTGCTTTCATCACATTGGTAGATTTTCAGTTTCTTCAAAAGAATTTTATGATCCACCATGTCAAAAGCTTTCCTGAAATCTACAAATACAGATCCTATTATTCTACCTTGGTCAAGTGCTTGAAGCCTTTCATCAGTTAGGGAGATCGAGGCAGTCTCACATGAATGTTTCTGTCTAAAACCTTATTGATTAGGGTGTAACAGCAGGTGTTTGGTTAAATATGACATGAATGAGTCATGGACGTGTTTTTCAATCAGTTTTGACACGTTTGGTAGTATTGAGATTGGCTGGTAGTTATCAGCATCATCCTTGCAGAACCAGATTTGTGAATAGGAGTTACTTTTGCAATTTTCCATATTTTGGGGACAGATGAGGTTGCAATACTTAAATTGATTATGAATGTTATGCTATCAAAAATAGCAGAGGCAGAAGATTTAATGAGTCATTGACCAATCTGATCAAGTCCTGTAGCTTTCTTGGTATTAAATTCACTGAGAAATTTTTTAACAAAGTTTTTTGATACTGGTGGGATAGAGAAACATACCTCCTTAGAGATTTTGCTTCTGCAGAACTTTTTCAGTTCATTAAAGTTGTTTTCTGTCACAGGTTCTTTTAACTTTGTGGTAATGTTGGTGAAAAAATCATTGAAAACATCTGCAGTGTCAGTGTCATCAGTGACTATGGTGTCATTTACCAGAAGTGAGTGAATTCTATTTGTGTGATCTTTGTGTGTTCCTCCAGTGAGTTCATGGAAGACTTTCCAAATGGAGTTTGTGTTGCTCTTTTGTTTCGAGCAATGATTGATAATAAGTGTTTTTAGTTTTTTTAAATCATACTTGTTATTTTATTTCTCCATACTTCATATTGTGCATGGTTTCCCGTAGCCTTGAATTGGTCTCGTGTTTTCATAGCGTCTAAGATTTCAGTAGTTAAAGCCAATTAGGTTGGATTTCATTTTTTACTCAATGTATTTTTAGGGGTGCATGCTTGGAGACAACATCCAAAAATAAGTCAGTCCACACCCTAAGAGCTTCATCTAAGTCATCCAAATTTTGGATCATATTCCATGGAACGTTATATAGGTCATTGAGAATTTGTTCTTCATTAACATTTTTGAACGATCTGTAAGTGATAGTTTTGTGTGTATTTTCTTATTTCTCTTGCATTTAACCTTTCTTGTCAAAAAAGTAGGATAGTCTTCACTAAGACCAAAATTTGGTCCAAAAACACAAGTCACATTGTCTGGTAGGTTGGTATAAATGTGACCAACAGAGTGCTTGATTTTTCTATTACCCTTGTGGGCTCATTTACCAGTTGGACTAGGCCTAATGATTCAATAAATTTCATCCAGTTGTTCCATGTTTGAGTATTGAGTAGGTCCTTATTTTCATTGCCAAGTATATATGTTTCTTTCTCCTGTACGAGAACATTTTCCATTTGTTTCAAAAAGTTGTCATTCCAAATTGCTTTGGAGGAAGGTGGCCTGTAAATGAAACCAACTAGGAATGACTTTCCGTTATTTTGAAAAATTTCCACCCAGATACTCGCAATTTCATGTGACTCCAAGTCAAGTCGCCTTTCTGCATTTACATCTTCCCTAATGTATACAACAAGCCCTCCCCATGCTGTGTCTCAGTCCCTGCTAATGGTTTATTGTAGCTTTGAAAGTGAAATAGATTATCATTGTTGTTAACATTTAATTTGGTTTCAGTGAGTCCTAAAACATGTTTATTATTTTCCTTGGTAGACAGCATTAACTTGACCTGGTCTATTTTTCCCACTATACCTTGTATATTTAAGTGACCTATGTTAAAACCTTTTGTATTTAATTTCATATCAATTATATGTATGTCATCATGCAATGGGGTTCTCACTGAAGTTGTTCCCATACTACTTTTATCATTCTAACATCTTATTTCCATATTTAAATGTTCATATATATTAGCTCCTTCAAAGTCACATGCAGACCCTGAAAATCCATTAATTTTTGCATTTAGAATAGTGTCCATTGAATAGTTAGAGTCAGGAGTCTCACTAGGTACTTTTAGATTTGCTATAAATGAAGCACTGGCATGCTCCTCTTTGCCAGCTTCCTAATATGTATAATACATATGCACATACTGACTGGCCCCACCCTTTTTTCTATGTTGTGTACATGCATATCTTCAGGCATTTAACCTTTGATTATTACTGTTTTTAATTGAACTCATTTTACAAAGTAATGATAGCATTAGTTTTAAAAATGTAGATGCACAATTTCAGTTCGTTACATAAAAGATGGTTTGGCTGTTGAGTATTTGTGACCATCTTTGAACTTAAAGGCCAGCAAGGAACCAGCCAGTAACGTGGAGAGGGTGCTTCGAATAGGATATTTTGTTTTCTTTAAACTCAAGATAAATTTGTTTTTAAAATATTTAAATTTGTTTGTAAACTAATAGATACATGTATTATGATGGTTTCTTTTAGCTCTACTGGTCATATACCAGAAGAGATTTTGGATGGTCTGTTGACCTTCTTCAGTAGGCTGTCGTTTGTGTGTGTTAACACAAGTTTGTTGTCGCTGCTTCTCCTAAACTACTTATAGGATTGACATGAAACTTTACAAACACATTCATCCCAGGGTAAAAAAAAATGGTGCTGCTCAGATATCCAATATGGCGACCACAGTGGCCATCTTAAAAATATTGTTGTCACTATTCCTAAATGGATGGTGATATCACTGTTCTGTTTTTGCTAAAAGACTTCACATGACATCATTTGGTCCTTAATGAAAAAGGTACCACCAATATGGCTGCCACTGACCATCTTGAAATTCTTGTTACTGTTACTTCTCCTGAATGAATGGTCATATTAACATGTGGTTTTCACTAAAAGAATTCTGTTGCTGGCAAGTTGGTTCTTGATAAAATGGTGCCAGTCTGACTCCCAGTATGGCCCAAATGACAGCCATCATGGAAATCTTGTTAATGCTACTTCTTCTGATTGGATGTCCATTATCAACACGGGGTTTTCACTAAGAGACTATGTATAATGTCTATTTGGTCCTAACTAAAATGGTGCTGATCTGATATCCAATATGGCCACTACATTAGACAGCTTGAAAATCTTGTCATCGCTACTTCTGAATGGATGGTCATATCAGAATGGAGCTTTCACTAAGAAACATCTTGGGCTTAAATGACAGTGGTGCTGATAATAAGTTCATTTTCAAAATATTGTTATTTCTACTCATCCGTTATGGGTGATTGTGACAACATGGGGTATTCACCAAAAGACTTCTTATGATCTCTAGCTGATTTTGTATAAAAATGGTTCCAATCTGACATCCAATATGGCCACCATAGCAGCCATCTTAAAAAATTTTGCTATCTTATCTCTATTTAAACAGAAAGTAATATTGAAATGGGGTTTTCACCATATGCCTTTGTAATATGTCCAGATGGTCTTAAATGAAAACTGTGCTAATCTGATGACCAAAATGTCCATCACAACAGGGATTATCATTGGAAAAGTACAGTAAATTTATCTGCTTGATATATTTAACAGTTGAAAGTGTTCTGTTTTCTCATTGGGCCCAAAATTACAGTAGCATTCCCACTGCACTATCATTTTAGCCTTGTGACACTTTAGAACCCACCATTACACTTAATGTTTCCTGATAGCCATTAAAAAGTAATCAGTTAATTAAACACTCTATCACCAATACTAAAACCCTATCAGTCAAATAACACCTGTTCCTTTCTTTTCTTATATGTGCGATTATTAATATAATCCAGGATAATTGCTTGCTCACTTAGCAGCTAGATGTATCTTTTGTACCTGTCTTGGCCAGGCTTCTGGTGCATGATCTTTGTTTTTGGATTTGCACTGACATAGTTACATGATTGGCCTGCCATGATGGAGTCCACTGGTATCATATATTATATATCTTAGTAATTTCCATTATCAACTCCTAACGTGTGACACATATTTTCAAATTAAGCAAGTGATCATTCTGAAAAATGAACACTGCACCTTCAGAACAAGCATAAAATTACTTAGCTAGTCCCATCTAGATCTGTCATTGATGATTAAACATTGGTGATTCTGAATTAGATAGTGGAAATTACCTGAAGAAAGATCGTAAGAAAGGAAAACCAGCTTTCAGTAGTGAATGAGAGATTTCATATACTTCGGTGAACATCAGTGGATCACATGGTAAATTTTCTATATGTGCTAAATTTTGGTTTAGATCTGTTTAGTTGCAAATGGGTGATATGAGAGGATGGGTTGGCATGGTTTATGCTACTTTAGGCGCAATTTAAACTTGTTATTAGCTCGACTTGTCATAGAACAGAAGAGGTTATATGATTGTCTATCATGCATCATGTGTTATTCATCCATCTGTCTGTTATTGCTAATTTCTTATCACATCTCCTAAACTTCTTTGTGGATGGCAGTGAACCTTTTTTACACACTCATTCATCTCATGGTCTAGTTGGTCCTAAATGGAGATGCTGCTGCTCAGACATCCAATATGAAAATCTTGTTATCTTTGCTTCTCTTGAATGTACAATCATACTGACATAGTTTTCACCAGAAGTCTTAGCATACAGCTGAAGTTTTAACATACATGTAACTTCTAGTTGAAAATCTTGTCATTACTCCTCCTCAATGGATGGTGATGTAAAGTTTTAACTAAAAGACTTCTCATGATGTCTAGTTGGTCCTAAATGAAAATGGTGTTGATCTGAGTTCCATTATAGCTGTCACAGCATTGATCTTAAAAGTTTTTTTATCATTTCTCCTCCATAGCGAATAGTTTGTGACAGTGGAGTTGGTCACAAATCCAATATGGCTATCATAGTGACCATTTTGAGAATTTTGTCATCACCACTCCTACTAAATGGATTTCACATTAACATGGGGATTTTACTAAAATCTTAAGGTGTCTAATGAAAATGGTGCCACTCAGGCTGCCACAGTGACCATTTAAATGGTCATATCAGCATGATGTTTTAAACTGAAAGACTTCTTGTGATGTCTGGTTGGTCATAAATGACAATGATGCTAAACTGACCACCCACATAGTCAATAACGTATCTGAACTGGGTGCTGCACTATGAAGTTTTCTTTTATGTATACAAGTAGGAAATGGTGCAGTTTTGGATTTTCCAATTCACCTGTTTTGAAAACACAAATAGAAAGTGAGGGATTGTTCGTTGATTTACACTGAAATATTTGTCCAATGATAAACTAGTTGCAACTGGATTTTTGTACATTATAATTAAGTGTTGATAGGCATCATCCTTTCATTTGTTAGAATCACCAATGTGAGCATGAAAACCTCAACCAGTGAGCTGTTTTTACAATTAATAATTGCCATAGCAGAAGTTAAAACTACATTATGTCTGACATTTGGAATAAATATAACTTGGATAGTTTCAACATTTAAATTCAAAGATTAATGAGTTTCGACATTTATTGAAATTCAAAGACTAATAAGTTTTGACATGTCAAAAAGTGGTTCATTTAAAAAATGGTAGCCAGTTGAAATATTGGAAACAAGAAGTAAATAATGTAACAATCCAATTTGTATCAAACTGGCTGGCTGTGACAAACTTTTGCATTATTAATCATTTTACAAATTCCGTATATTGTTGTGGGCTGCAGGAAATAATTCCATGGGCCCTCTGTTTGAGACCCCTGGACTAGATACATGTAAGCTGTACCTTCTAGCAATGCATGGCAAACTTAATGTTTCTTCTTATAGTTTTTATACAACATTCATGTAATAATATTATATGTGCACATGTTTTCCAGATGTCAGTCTGCTTGTTCTCTATTTTTGTCAGAATAAGTTAGGCTCCCTACAATCTGTGGTTACCAGACTATTTGATCAGCTTGCTTTTGGGAAGAATCTGATTAATTTTAGGTATCAAAAGTCAACAACTACTTTGGAAGGCCACAAACTGTACTTCAGTGGCAGAGAGGACAAATATGAGCAGGGAGCTGGGTTCCTTGTCCACAAGGACAGTGTGAGTACTGTCATGGGATGTCAGCCAGTCTCCAGCTTGCTCATCACCATCCGCCTCAGGGCAATTCCATTCAACATCACCATCATACAGGCATACGCTCCAACATCAGACTATGATGACGTAGATGTGGAAGACTTCTATGACCAGCTACAAGAAGTTGTGGATAAAACACCAAAGAAAGACATTCTGGTTCTGCAAGGCGATTGGAATGCCAGGATAGGCGAGGACGCTTGCATGAACTGGAAAGGAACATGTGGGCGTTGCTGCAATGCACAGACCAACGAGAGAGGCCTGAGGCTCCTGGAATTCGCTAGTTACAATGGCCTTATGCTGGCAAACAGCTTCGGCCAACACAAAGTATCCAGAAGATGGACATGGCACAGTCCAAGCGGAGACCATCACAGTTAGATCGACTACATCATTGTGAAGAGGCACGTGCAGCCAAGTGTAAACATTGCCAAGACTCGAAGCTTTCCCGGAGCGGACATAGGAAGTGACCATGATCTGGTGATGATGACCTTCAGGCTACATCTAAAGAAGGTCAAGAAAGAGAGCCACACAAGAATAAAGTTTGATCTTGAGAAACTGAAGGATCCCAAAGTAGCAGAAGCCTTTCAAGCAATGATTGGTGGGAAATTTGCACTGCTCACCATCCTCAACGCTGACGATACAGACATGGACACGTTGATCACCACCTTCAATACAGCAAAGACCGAAACAGCCAGCGAGATCCTTGGTAGACATCGCCAAGTCAAGAAGCCCTGGGTCACAGCTAAGGTCCTGAACCTGTGTGACAAGAGGAGGGAGTTGAAGAAGAAGAAGAAGAACGATACAGAAGGTGCAGAGCAGTACAAGGCAGTCAACCAGGAAGTCAAGAAAAGCATGAAAATAGCAAAAGAGAACTGGATAGAAGAACAGTCCAAAGACATTGAGGGAAACTTGAAAAGGAACGACAGCAAGAAAGTGTACCAACTGGTCCAAGATCTAACAAGCATGAAATGACGACGAGTTACCTCCTTACAGGACAAAGCCAGAAACTGCCTCACAGAAGAAAAAGATATTCTGAAAAAAATGGATAGAGTACTGCGCAGAACTTTACAACCACCGAGCCACAATAGATCCAGAGGAAGTGAACGTCCCTCCAGCAACTAACAACAATAACCACCCTATCCTACGTAAAGAAGTAGAAGCAGCAGTGAGATCGCTGAAAAAGAGGAAGTCAGCAGGAGTGGACAACATCCCAGCAGAACTGGTCCAAGCAGGGGGAAAAGCAATGATTAGCATCCTCACAAACATCTGCAACAAGATCTGGCAAACAGGAGAATGTCCATCGCCGTGGACCCAATCACTGATCATCACCCTACACAAGAAAGGCAACTTACAACAGTGCCAAAACCACCGTACAATCAGTCTTATCATCCATCGAAGCAAAGTCATATTGAGGATACGGCTGAACAGACTAAAGCCACAGGCTGAAAAGATCATTGCTGAGGAGCAGGCAGGTTTCAGAGCAGGGCGCAGCACAACAGAGCAGATCTTCAACCTCAGGATATTGTGTGAGAAGTACCTCCAACACCAGCAAGATCTGTTCCAAATTTTCATGGATTTCAAGAAGGCATTTGACAGGGTATGGCATGCAGTCTTGTGGGCGACCATGAGACTGTACAACATAAATGCCAGCCTCACCACAGTAATGGAGCACCTCTATGACAAGGCCACCAGTGCAGTATACTTCAACGGCAGCATAGGGGACTGGTTCAGAACAACAGTCGGAGTCAGACAAGGCTGTCTGTTGTCTCCCATACTATTCAGCTTCTTTCTGGAGAGAATCATGGCTGACACATTTGAAAAGCATGAAGGGACAGTCAGCATCGGAGGCAGAACAGTCACCAACTTACGTTTTGCCGACGACATGGACTAGCAGGAAATGAGCAAGAACTAGCTAGCTTAGTAGAGAGCCTCGACAAAACCTCTGCAGCCTATGGCATGGAAATCAGTGCAGAGAAGACCAAACTGATGACCAACAATACCAAGAGCATCAATACTGACATCAGGGTCAAAGGAACGAAGCTAGAAACAGTCCACAGCTTCAAGTATTTGGGGGCAATTATAACAGATGAAGGATCGAAGTCGGAGGTACTCTCCAGGATTGTGCAGGCAACAGCAGCACTGACAAAACTGAAGCCCATCTGGAATGACAAGAACATTGCACTCAGTTCAAAGGTCAGACTGATGCACTCACTGGTGATCTCCTTATTTCTCTACGCCTGTGAATCATGGACCGTAACAGTTGACTTAGAGAAAAGGATACAGGCCACAGAGATGAGATGCTTCTGAAAGATCCTTGGCGTCTCATACAAAGACCGTGTCGCCAACGAAGAAATATGGCAAAAGATCAGACAAGCCATTGGCCTCACGAAGACCTCCTGACCACAGTGAAAAAATGTAAACTGCAGTGGTATGGGCATGTCTCACGATCATCAGGACTTGCCAAGACAATCCTGCAAGGCACTGTACAAGGAAGTAGAAAGAGAGGCAGGCAGAGAAAGAGGTGGGAAGACAACATTCGAGAGTGGACAGGCTTGACATGAGTGACTCACTGAGAAAGATGGAAAATCGAGAGGAATGGAGGAAGCTGGTTGTTCAGTCTTGTGCATTGCCCCAACGGTCTACCAGACTACGGGACTGATGATGATGATGACAATCAAAAGTCAGGGTGACTAGGACTGATAGACTGAAGATGGTTATTTACATGTATACTCACTGCTTTGACCAAACCTTGTAAATGGCTCACATATGAGAAAGACACCAATTGATTAAGAGAGGATGCCCCACTTGTTACATGGCGCTTTTGTTGGTTATTGTTATCTAGGAAATGATCGACCATGGTGTTATTGCCTGTATTGAGTAACTAACATCAAATATGAAATTAATGGATGGAATAACAGATCTGAGCAGAGATGAAGAATAAAACAACACAAGCCCCCATATGTAAAATATAACAGTTTAATCAATTACATAAACAAAATGAAATTGAACATGACATTTGAATGATACACTTTCTCTTAGAAATAGAATTTCAAAATTGATAAGAAATGCAGTCATCCATTCTATTATAGCGATAAAACAAATTTCATCATAGGGTTAGGTGAATGATAAAACTCATTACTCAGCATGCCGGCATAACCTGTTTGTGTCTCGTCCTTCCAAATTCAGTGTTTGTGAGAGGTCAGAGTCTCTGTATTCCTTTTCCTCTTTTCTCTCTCTCCAGCCTCTTTTGGGTCTTCAGCCATAATCTGGGTTCTGTTATTGTGTCTTGGCTTTTTTTATAGATTTATTTTGTTTAGTTCAGAATGATTCATTCCATATCTTAACATCAGTCTAGTGGAGTCAGTTGTGTTCAGTTATATTTTGTGAAGATTTAATTTTATTTCAATTATTGATTATAATTACAAAGTGCTCTTTGACTTTAGGACTGAACTACTATCTTGGAATTATTGTGAATTTATTCAAGGACATTTTGGATTATATTGTTGTGTTACATCAAGACTGTCAGCACATTCACACTATTCCAGACTTCTGGCACATCAGCACATTCAGTATTGAATTTATTTTGGAATACTACTGGAATTCATTTGGAATATTTCATACCCATTGGACTTAAGTTAGAACTTTTGGGATTATTTGGGATGTAATTCACAGTAGTGTAAGTTCCTGTTACACTTTCACTTTGTATTCTAGGGAAATAAATTATTAGTTGAATTTTTATGAAAAACTTGTTGGTTTTCACTATTTTCTGATTCTTAGTTTAAGACCATAGAGTCATAACACCAGTCAGTGCTGGGGTGGGGGGGGTGGGGGGGGTGGGGGGGGTAAAAAAAGATGTACAATACTGGTATAATGTAGTGCCATTTTTCTTGCATAGAACCTAGTACTTGTATACTTTTTTATAATTATGAATTTATAAAAGAAAATGGTGCTAGATTGCACTGGTTGCAAATTGCTATATTGGTTCTTTAATTAAATTGGAAATAAAATAAAGGATGCTGAGTTTCTCTTAAACAGGTTTAACATATTGTTGCCAGGGGGAGGAGAGTCAGACCCCTTGCAAAGGTGTGATCATAACAGTTTATGGCCATGAAATTAATTCTAACTCAGTTGTTTTTGCATGACTTTGTAACTGGCAATATTCTGTGCCCAAAGTTTAAGCATGTCAGTGCAGATTAACAGTACATGTATACAAGTTTTGTTTTTATCTCTCTGTTTATAACAGCTTGAACTCACTAGACAACATTGTGGCATGCAGATATAGAAATATTATTACAGTGTGTACTGTGTTTATAGCCATTAATCGGAGGACTTCAGGTACCGAAATGGAACAATGCATTGCAAGTTTCTCAGATTTTACTTTTCACACAAGATTTATTTAGGATTCATGTAGAGCTTAAAGAAAAAAAGAAAACTGATAGCACAATGACTAGGCTCCCTCTAAATCAAGATTGAGCCCCTCTTGTAAGATGCCTGTCTGATCTGGTCACAAAAGATGCTATATAATTTGCCTGAAAGAAACCTTGATCCATTTGTCGAAATTATGCATTTGCACAAAACACTTCAGGTAAAGTACAGGTATAATGGTCAGATTTATCCCCCTCTGAAAGTTTCCCGAGGGGAAAAAATTGGCTAGTCGATTTTTTCCCCAGGAAAAGAATCAGCTAGCCAATTCTTTTGCAGGGGGAAACAAGTGGCTAGCAAATTCTTTACCCATTGAAACTGCACCCCACCCCCACCCCCGGCAAAGAATTGGCTAGGTGATTCTCCCCTCCCTCAAATTACACGATTAGAACAATTAAATAGCAAAACTAAATTTATAAAAACAGATACTAACTAATTATAAGAATTTTATAAGAACAAATCCCCTATGAATATATTTGTTTTTAAAACCAACCATATTAAAATAAATATTTATGTTACAACCTTCCAGGGGCCCCAAGTGGCCGAGTGGTCTAAAGTGCTGTCTGTTACGGATCACTGCCATCTCACCTCTGTCTGCGTGGGTTCGAGTCTCGGATTCGCCGAATGTGGATATGTGAGAAAGCTTGCCAGTAGCTTCTCGTGGGTTGGTGGTTCTTTCTGGGGATTTCCCGGTTTCTTCCTCCACCATTAATACTGGCCGCCTTGTATAGCCTATCGTGTGCTGAAAAATGGCATTAAGCCCTATAACAACAACAACAACTACAACCTTCCATATTAGCAAAAATATATTAATGTCCATTCTTCATTAAGGGGGTTATATGTTTTTCTTATTTTGTTTGGATTTTATATGTAATTAGAATGCAAGATGAGGAAATACAACTATTTTAAGGTTTCACTTGGAAGATATATGATTTTAATAATTTGTCAGTTTTTATTACCATGTATAAAATAATTTTGTATTTTACTGAAAATGCTAATTAAAAAAAATAATAGGAAGTGTTGCAAGTATTCTGGGTGTTCCTTGCAGTATGTATATTAAAGGAAAGTGTCACAGGTGTAATGATTACAGGTGAATGTTGTTGTTCTAACTGACATTTTGGGGGCTTCAGAGGATCAGGGAAGGGTGGTGTCTTTTGAAAACAGATAAAGCCATGAAACTTGTTTATTGCAAAACCCACCAGAAATGTCATATGTTGTGTACATAGTAATTATCGCAGGTAATTCCAGGTGTTCCCTACAAGAAACTGGTCTATAATCCCATTTATAAGAGCATCTAGTGGCATCAAATCTTGGTATAAATAAAGTTGAATACATGTATCCTTAATATTACTTCTTGACTCACAATCATGGATGACAAGTTATACATTGATATAGTATTGGATGTTAATGATGGCACCTACCCAGCAAACCTGGCAGCTATCAAAGCTCTCAATAAGAGAAAGAGTGAATTGAGGTTAAAGGCTTTACTGCAAGCAGTGGTGTACTTGACAAAGATAGCTGTTGTGTTCTTAAAAGAAATGAAGTATCAGCAGTCCTAGCAAGCTTTCACTTTGGTAAGTAGTACTTTAAAACATTAGTAATCATAATATAATATTAATGCAAAATTCTAAGATACTCAGATAACCATGTACAGAGCCTGAGTCTATTTGCCATAATGCAAAAAGAAACAATTTGATACTTCTTGCTAAGCTAGTTAATATATTGATACATCCATAGTCTATCAAAATCAATTATCCATCATTATTCCAGGGAGTGGAATCCGTTTATCTCTGCTGTCTGTCTTCCTCTTTGCCTTTCTCTATATTAATAACTGTCTTCCTCTCTCTCTGTCTCTCTCTCTTTTGTGTCCCCTCTGTCTTTCTCACTCTTCTTCCCTGTCATCCTTGCTTCCTCTCTGCATATTCCTTGTTTTACTTCTCATTCTTCCTCTCTCTCTTCCTCTCTATCTTCCTTTCTCTCCTCCTGTCTTCTGTCTTCCTCTCTTTCATCTCTCTTTTCCACTCTATGTTCTTTTTTTCCTCTCTCTTTTCGCCGCTCCGGTGACCTAGTGGTTAGAGTGTCCACTTTGGATGCGGGAGGTCATGCATTTGATCCCTGGCCGAGTCATACCAAAGACTTATAAAATGGTACTAACGGCTGCCTCGCTTGCCGCTCAGCATTAAGAGGTTAGTGTTAGGACTGGTTGGCCTGCTGTCAGGATAATATGACTGGGTGGGATATCATGCTATATGTCTGTGGCATGATGCCCCAGTGCTAGACATCACTATAAACTGCCACACTACAGACATCATAGTGATATGACTGAAAAATTTTAAAGATGCATTAAAAATCCAAATCACACAAATCACAAATCCTCACTCTTTTCCTTAAGTCTTCCTCTTTGTCGTCTCTCTTGTCCTCTTACTCCCTTTCCCTTTCTTCCTCCGTCTTGTCCTGTCTTCCTCTCTCTCTCTACCTCTTGCTCTGTGTCTGTCTTTTTCTTTCTCTTCCTCTCTGTCTTCTATCTCCCCCCTCTCTCTCTTTCTCTCTCACTTTTCTTCTATGTCTATTCCTCTCTCTCTTTCTTCCTCCATCTCTTTCTTTCTGTCTTCCTCTCTCACTTTTTCTCTCTCTTACTCTCTATCTTTTCCATTCTCTCTCTCTCTCTCTCTCTCTCTCTCTCTCTCTCTCTCTCTCTCTCTCTCTCTCTCTTTTCACCATTTGTCTTTAGAACTCTTATATACACTCCTTCCTCTGTTGTTATCTCTCCCTCTGTCTCTCTCTCTTCCTGTCTTTTTCTATCTCAATTCCTTTCTCTCTTCTTTCTCTTTAGCTCTTGCTCTTACTCTGTTCTCTCTTGTTTGCTCCCTCCATTTTCATCATCTGTCTCAATAGTGTTCTCACATATACTCCCCTCTTTCTCTCTCTGGTATACAAAGTGCGTATCATTAATTGTAAACATTCTTTTCTTGTACTTTTGAAGTAAAATTGTATTGTTATTTTTTTTTATTGTAACAGGTAAATATGCTGGTGGACATCTAGGCCATGAAAAAACATATGAGAAAAGCCAGAAAGGGCATTACTGGATGGGGATGAAACAACATACAATAAAATATGTCAGTGACTGCGATAAATACAATAGAGTGAATCTAGGGCCAATACAAGAAGCACCTCCTCTGAATTCTTTACCAGATCCATCAAAAGTGTGGAGTTTAGTTGAAATTGATATTATCTGTCCTCTACCAATGACGGACAATGGAACAAATATATTATTGCAGCCACAAATAATTTTTCCAAGTGGTCTGAGGCTGAAGGTCTCCCCAGCAAAAGTGCTGATGAAGTAACAAAATTTCTACTTAATATCATATGTCGCCTTGGTCCTATCAATCAGAGAAAAGAGTTCACAAACAAGCGCATAGATAACCTAACATGAGTTTAACATAGACCACAGAATTTCCTCTACATACTATCCACAAACCAATGGGCAGAGAGAACATGACAATAGGACCCAGAAAGAAATGCTATCCAAGGTATCCAATGACCAAGCAACAGAATGGGATGTCTGGTTGCCCAGTACACTGTTTGCATACAGGACAAATGTACAAGCATCTACCAAGGTCACACCTTTTCAGATTATGTATGGTAGGAAGACTTGTATCATTTCTGCACATAGCCAAAGCAGAGATTGCATTGAGTTCTCTCATGATGTGTTGGCAAACATAAAGAAACACAGGGAGTTTATAGGTCAGAGTGTAACAGAAAACATTAAAAATGCACAGATCTGCCAGAAGCTAAACTTCGATTTAAAAAATAAATCCTTTAAAATCTTTCAAAAGGGATCTCTAGTTCTTATGAAGAATGCCAACAAAATAAGGAGATTTGGCTGCAAACTGGCACCACAATGGGTGGCCCTTACATAGTAAAAGATCTTCTTACAAAGGGCAGGAAAAGACTGCAAATTGAACATAGTGCTGTCTAACATTTATCATTGTAGCCATTTGAAACTTTATACAAGGAGACCAGCTATGACAAAAACCACCACCACCACAGATGAGACAAACTCCAAGAAAACACTGAAAGAACTACTGAAAAGACTTAACGAAAAACATCAGACTTCATCTCCTCCAACGATAAGTAATAGAGTAAAGGTAATCCAAATAAAATTCTTAAAGGACAAACAAGTCAACAAGTGAAAAGATTGCCAACAGAGTAGTAAAGAGAAATTGATGATCCTTTATCAGAGACCCCCGGCCCTCCCAAAACGTTATAAGTTAACATTTTTGTCAGCAGCCTTTGTTAGCTCAAAATAATAACACATTTTCTGACAAAGATGTTAACGTACTACGCTTTGGGGCCGAGGGTCTCTGAGAAAGGATGCATCAATTCTCTCTACTACTAAGTACTTATTGGTTAAAAATGTTATATTAAACAAATAAAAAAAAAAAAATATATATATATATATA